>JAWQFJ010002485.1:249320-321820 GCA_034096865.1 Theodoxus fluviatilis | reverse complement strand
TTTTCCCTTAATGCCTTTTGCACTTTCGTACCAACGTGACCGTTCATCTGCACTTCATTTTGAACACTTTTTAATCCACCCATCTCTCAGAATATGAAAAACAGCCGTCCAAGGCATGCACCCAAAATAAGTGGAAAGACTTTCAAGTGAGGCGTGAAATTCCACAACATTCCTGCTATGGAGCAATATTTCTTTGTGGGCGTTGAGATGCAGGTCGTTAGCCAAGGCAGTAATCTTGTAGCCAGACTGCCAACTGAGGACAGAAAACGTGAGAGATGCACAGTGCAGCAGAGGAAAAGCGGACACTGCGGTCAGCGAAAAGGCAAGACCAGCCCGAGCATCCAGTCAGAAAGGATGTTCCGATTTAAAACGCTATTAGTGAACTGTTTCCTCCTTTCATGCAACAAAATGGTGATCAGTCTAAAAAGATTGTTTTGTCTTTCGCGTTCGTATAACTTTTTCGCTATTTCTTTTCATCATTGTTTCGGGACTTTAGACCTTAAGGTAAAGCAAAGTGTTTCTTTGTGTCTCGTCGCGACGAGCCTCTCTTTCACCAGTCCGTCCTACTGAGCTACACGATACTCCATGGCTACTTTCATGTAATTGCGTGGTTTCGCCCCAGGGCTATATTCTGATTGGCTGATTGCTGGCTGCGCCGCTGCTTTGTCGCCAGCAAATAGACTGCTTTCTATTTGAGGCAGCGAGTTTTTTAACGCATGAACGATGTTCTTGCTGCTTGGTCGCCTCGTCGCGTCGAGTGCAATGGGCTTCAGGGGTGTAACGCATGAACGATGGATGTTCTTGCTGCTTGGTCGCCTCGTCGCGTCGAGTGCAATGGGCTTCAGAGCGCTCACCCGTTGTCTCGCGTAGCTGCGTGCAGAGCTAGCGGGGTTCGAAGCTCCCCGAGTCATTGAGTTGCATCCTCGGCCGAAGTGCTGAACTCGCACTGCCTTTCCCCACCTAGGGGTAAATCCGGGTACCTGTAGGTGCGGCAATGGCACACTGTAGAGGGATTACTCCTCGATGTAGACGTGAGCCAACATCGGGTTGGAATACTCCCCATGAAGTGGAGATGGTGCCGGTACACAGCTGTGTCGTGCAGTTGCAGAAGTGCTGGTCTTCATGTGCCAAAACAGGATTGATTAAACAGGTCAAGTTATTACGGAGTAAACTGAAAAGCGTGCTTCCTTTGGCATGAAATCTTAGACACCATAATGAGAACAATATTCGCATCACGTCATTCATCTTATAGCACCCATTCATTTCTCCGTCACCATCTTGAAAGGTAAACCTTCCTTACTGACCCAACCTTCGCTAGTGTCCTTCTTAGCGGTCGATAATTTTGTAGAAATGCAGGAAAACCATTGAATGAGAAGCCATCCCGTCCGTTTTCGAATGGATGGGTGGATGGATGAAGTTTTACGGCCTATGTAGATTATTTAAGATCGTTGCTCACGGAAAACTAGAGCTAGTTAGAATAAGAACTAGTCAAGTCACACTTTCTCCATGTATTCGCCCCTTACGAATCGCGTAGGCAGACGCGGTGGTAGGTCTGTTTTGACGCCCAAACCACGGGAGGACGTCCATTTTGGAAACATGCACAGATCAATGATGTTCACAGCTGTGCTGCAAAGTAGGCGTGTTGACTGCGAGCCTGGACCTCCATGACTCAGCAATGCGCCCTCCCCCGTCTCGTAAATTGGCTGGCGCGTTGGAGAAGCGGCCTTCTATTTTTGAGACGCGAACGTGTGGCTGGCAAACTCTCTACGTCTCTTCGATCTGCAAATTTGAAGACAGATATTGACTTTGAAAGACAGAAAGTGAGAGTAGCAAATACCACCTCATGTACGTACATAGGTGACCCTGCATGAGCAAACAAGGTTAAAATTCGAAAAATGACAATATGAGATATTTCAACCACTATACTTATTTATTTATGCACATTCCTTAAAAAACAAACAACCAGCGTCTGCAAAGCGGAAATCTAAATTTTTTAGTGACATAAATATAAGAAAAATGTATACGTGACTTAGAGTACGGATAACTTTACTCTGTAAGTAACACTGTTTTTTGTACTTGTCTTGTTTCTAATGCACGGCCACGTGTCTTCTCTTCTGTGCCCCTCTAGAGCAGCTTCACACTAGACTGACCGCCAGCCACTGGCGGGCACGTGGCGCTTATACCTGTACAGGACTGACCCCCCCCCCCCCCCCCCCCCCCCAAGGCCCACCAGCATTCATACAATAGCTGCAGACGATCACCCGGATGTCTCATCACTCTACTCCATATTGATACACACGTGCAAATCGTGCAGAAAAAGCGAGACGCGTGAGGATGAAAACATTTTGACGCACAACATTGAAAATATTATGAGTAAAAATTGTCAAACGAACAGACACACGCACACACGCACGCATGCATGTACACGCACGCACACACGCATGCACGCATACACACACACACTCACACACTCACACACACACACACACACGGACAGACAGACAGACAGACTGACACTCAGAAAGACGTATAGCAATTGGACCATGGGGCGGACGAACGGACTGATAGGTTGACTAAAGACACTCACAGAGACAGAATAGCGCAGACGGACTCACGCACCATGACGTACACACAAACCGTTGCGGACAGGCGGGTACACACGCACGCGCGCACGCGCGCACGTACACACACACACACACACACACACTCACGCAATCGCACACACACACACACACACACGCGCGCGCGCGCGCGCCACACACACACACACACACACACACACACACCCCCCACCCACTCACTTCACTCGACACACACTTGCAGACCTTTTATAAACATTTTTGTAGGAGGTTTAAAGTATCGTAATACGAGCAAACAAATAGATTAATTCGGCAACATGCAACATCCCTAATACGGTAAGATGATCGTATTTCAAAATAGTAGCAACCATAACCATAAAAAAGCTCACAGAAACAATCGTTTCTGGATCCATCCAACGAAAAGCGTGCACTTGTCGTGAAAAACATGCGAATCTATTTCGATGTCTCCGGAAGCACACAGGTTTTGACCTTGTCTCAAAACCGGATCTGATGAGTTCTCACCATCTAGGCCTTCCCCGTGGACATGATAACAGTTTACGCGGTGCAGAAAGGAATTTCGTGAGTTTTCGTTCATCCGCCGTCACAGACTAGGTCGTTTTGAGTCAACGGCAACCTGATAATGGATGTTATGTGTAGGAGAAGATGCATTCGGTTGCGAAGGTAGGAAATCTGACTTCATCAACTACTTGTGTGAAGAATGAATTGATTATATCACGTTTGTCGTTTTGGTTTTGAAACGTTTACCGATTTTTCGTTTCATTGTTCTCTGTTCTTCGCCTTTTCATAATTTCTTTCTTAGTGTGCCGGCTATCACTTTATCTATAATTTTATGGTCAACTTGCATGCCTGTGTCTGCCTTGATTGTTTGTTATGTCTGCCTCGTGCCTCTTTGTTCATTCGTGTTCATGCCTGTAGCTGTTTCTGTGTTAGAGCACATATCCTCCTCTTCCCACCCATCAACCCGTCCGTCCGTCCGCCCGTCCGTCCCTCCACCTATCCTCTCTTCTTCCTCTTTGTGACCCTTCCTTTTATTCTTTCGCATGTCTCCTTTCTCCTCTCTCCGTATCATTCCATCCTCTTCTGACACCTTTCTCAGTCTATTTTACCTTCAACATTAATCATAAACTTGTTTTCATCGCTCGCAAAAGAATAACCGATTCATGAAGTTCTATGGACACATTTCCAGTTTATGGATTTCTAGAAGCTTCGGAGACCTTGTTCTCTGCATCTTTTTTTTTTAAACAGAGGAATTTTGTAATAATGGGGGAATATCGCCAAGAATAATACATCATTTTCACGATTCGCTTCACATTTACTGACGCCTTCCCATTTTCACACCTATGACAAGAGCAGTTGAAACAGGGATCCGCTTGAAGATATTGACACCACATGGAGAGAGAAAATTTGAAAACTATATCGAGCTTTTGTATTTGTACTTTTTCACATTGGCTTTGACTTTATTAGGGAGCCGAATACACCAATACGCCTGGGAAAAGGCATGCCGTCGACAGAGATTTGCTGGATAAATGTGATGCACTTGCTCAAATATTGGGAATTCCACAGCCAGGCGCCACTCTGCCCACTAAAAAGCGCAGATCCCGTGTCCGTACGACATTGTCCTACTTCTGTAACTTGAACCCAGCAATGGAGTTACGCTTATGATAGGGATGTTTAAAATAGAAAATGACGTTTATGATACCTGTACACTTTGCTCGAATAATATTATAAAAGTGTAATTCACCCATCCCAGATTTACATGATGACTCATACTTGGCGTCTGAATGCGGAATTTTTTCTCAAAGTTTTCCTATCAAACCACCAAATTCACACATGTCTAATTTTAGTAGCAAACTGCAAACTGGTCAGAAGGGAAAGTGTGTGCCTCAAAGAGCATACAAATACAGACATGGTATAACGTAACGTGTTGGACGAGATGCGCACAGCCTGTGTTGAAGATAGCAATGATACCCGCTCTTCAGTGATTGGTTATTCTTATATTAATCTGATGACTGAGTCTTGGGATGTATGTTTTAAAAACATCGATATTCAAAAACAAGGAGCTTTCATAACATACATATCGACAGAGTGGTGGAGAGTGGTTGCGGGTGTGGGGGGCTTCATTAGGGGGAGGGATAAAAGAACGAAAGGAGGGGGAGTAGAAAGAAAGTTTTCCTAAACGCCCCAGTCTTTACAGTGGAAGGAAGGGTGACCATCTTTTCAGGTGTATGTGTTACTTGTCGTGGGACGTCTTAATAACCCCTACCCCCCCCCCCCACCCCATCTCCTCCCCCCATCTCCCCCCCCCCATCTCCTCCCCCCCCTCCATCTCCTCCCCCCCATCTCCTCCCCCCCATCTCCTCCCCCCCATCTCCTCCCCCATCTCCTCCCCCCTATCTCCTACCCCCCCGATCTCCCCCCCCCCTCCTTTTTTCGCACTGATATTTGTATTACAATGTTGACATGGCAAGGAACCTTAAATCCCCGTCTTTACACTTTCGTTCCTTCGTTTATTTCTTTTCTTTTTTCAATTTCTTACCGCCGTCTTCCCCTTTCTTCTACTTCCTTATTCATCTTTTCTTCATGCGTCCTTCTTTCCATCTTTCGCTTACCATCACCTCTTCATCTCTTTTCCAAGTAAAAGTTTCGACTAACATGATGGGAAAAGTGCGCTGCAGAATTTAATTCGCAGATGGGCTTCATCCCAAACTTCACCTTCTGCCCGCTTCAGCCAGATGTTGATGTGAAATGAGAAAGTTCGAGGTCCCAGTGTCACACGTTCCTCCCTCCTGTCTCGGGTTCTCGAAAATGTACGATAGAAGGGGAGTGTCTTGTCCTCTATATAAAGAGGGTTTGTTGCTCGAGTCAAATTTCTCTCCGATAGGAAGCGAACTGGATTTATATCGCAAAGTAAGTTAGATTTGTATGTGACTATTCATCTGAATTTTACTTTTCCACTATTTAAGATTCCCCTTGATCAGGCACATTCTCTTGAAGGCGCATCTGCGAAGTGTAAGTGCTAAAAAATCTGGGAAGATATTTCATCAATATGTGCTTTTGTCAGCTGCATTGCTAATTTGCTTTGCTTGTTAGTATCGTCTGTCTCGTTTATTCCTGCTGAAGTAGGAAACAGATTATTAGTGACAGATAAAAGGTATGCTGCCTAAATTAAAAAAGTTAAAACATTTACTTCGAAGGAAATGCTTACGTAGCTTAGGTTTTTAAGACTCGTAGAAGAGGTATGTCAGTAACTCTGTCGTATTCTAGGTAAACTGGCATACAAGTTGTCTTTGCCAATGAATGTATAAATTTCCCATTGTTATTAATTGGTACCATTTATGCCTGTCTAAACCCATTATTATATCATTCCATTTCCTCAAGTTTTCTTGATCATCTTCGGATGTTTCCCATTGGTACGAATTTCTCCAGTGCACCACGGCGATATAAAGAAATGTATTTATGTATGCAAGTCTTTTGTATAGCTCATCAATTCCTCACTTCAGTGCTTTACACAGGAACGAGTTGGAGTGAGATTTTTCAGCCCCGGAAAATGAAGGTTTTCAGGCCTCTCTGGAAACAAGAGATATTAAGCAGCTCTCAGTGTGTCTGAGAGAGAGTTCTAAAGTCTTGGGTCTGTTGAATAGAAAGTCCTGTCTTCCTATACTTTCACAATCAGGTGGCGGATGTAAAGTCCAGAGGCATCTAATTTGATTTCTTATCGCCTAGACCTTCTGTCCAAAAGTGCAGAAAACTATGGCAGTCATTATTTTCAAATGAAAAAATAACTTTCTTCCAACTGATCTTCACACAAACTTGTAATAGCGATAATGAAAACGTTCGGTATTCTAGCTTCATAAGACTCATACATAAAACCTTTAAGCGTGGGGTATTTCGACTTCGTTAATAATATATTTTCAAAGTTGCAATCGCGAAAACTTTTTACTATCGGACATTTTGTTTGTGTTCGTTTGTTTACAACACGCATTAGATTTCTGACCTTGGTAATTTTTCCTGCATACTCATCATCAGTGACAATAGCCCATTCTGTGAATGTTCTCCCTCGCAAAGATCTTTGATAAGCGGATCCACGTCAACCCTATTCATGCATCAGTATGTATAAGTACTTATGTGTCTATAATTTACACTGAACCAATTGAAATCATGCATAGCTTCGTGGATGTACCATTCTCCACATTTTAGTTGTTGTTAGCAATTTGAATAGTTGGCTGTGCGTAAGCAGCCGTGGTTTTAGTCATTTAGGATTTAAAAAAAAGTATTGTCGAGACAATATTTTACTGGTCTCTTCACACGTGCTCCGATAGTCAAGCTGAATGTTTCAAAGCAAATGAAACTTATTGCGCTCTGCCATATATGATGCGAAGATCGTGCTTTCAAACACAATATACATGTATATTTCTGTTGTTTTGCATAAGGCATACTTGATAAAACGATGTACATGCATTTTATATCGTCATTTCTTATACTGTCAGTATGCCCTCCTACGTACAAAGAGGTTGGTCGTTAATACGTAATGTTTTCGCACATTCTACAAAAGATTAGGCTGAAAGTGTAACGTCCAATCCATTTAGTAAATACAAGCAACATTTTCGGCTGTCTCGTGCGATAAGTCTTTTCAATAAATGCGAATTCCGCAACTGTTTCAAACAGCGACATTTCACGCACACTTGCTCTCATTTCAATTCATCCATGTCAGCCTTGCAATAGTGCTAACTCTTTTGAGATTTGGTAACAGGCAAGCGGACAAAAAAGGATTGCGAAGACAGTCGGTGCCGAGGCCATCTTCACTTTACAGCGTGTTCCATCCCCATGCCAGCTCTCTAAGGCAGGCATTTGGGTCGCAGCGTTATGCCTTTGTGTTCGTTACACAATTACACATCAAAGGACTTCATCCCAGGGCAGATACTCCGTCTTTGCCCTTTTGCTCTTCCAGGATGAAGAAGTCAATGCAGTGCGTGATCTTCACTGTGGCGGTGATAGTCCTGCTCCTGGTGATGGCCAACGCCCTGGTCAATGAGAACCCTCTGACAATCAACCCTGGTCTCTATCCATCCACGCCATTCACTGAGGCGACAACCAACGAGGACTTCTACCCCCATGGTTCTTGGAGATCATCACAATCCTCGACGACGAAGGTGCCGTCAGTCACCACACTCGAGATGACGTCATCCAAAAACATTACGGCATGGTTGACCATGACGTCATCGACCATTTCGACGTCATCAACTAGTGCGTCATCGACACCCAAATCTGTCAAGGCCACGACGTCGGCTCCTCCTCGGGACCAGACTTTCCGACCGACGCTGTCCAACGCCACCACCCCGACTGGAGCATCCTGGTCGGGAACCACCACGCCAGTCACCCCTTCACTGACCAGCTCGACCACCCCCCTGCCCACGTCCACGGCGGCCCTCCCAGGGAGGAAGTGCACGTCCCCCATGCTGGTTCCAGGAGAGGCGTTCTCCTTGGTCTGGAACAATCCCACTGACTGGTGCCTAAGGCACAACCTGACGTTCGACTTAAACAAGTACGGCATCGTCAGCAACCAGCATTATTTCATAGGTAGGTCGAGATAAGCGTCTCTTGCCGATTAGGTATCCCTGTGAGACGAGTCGTTGCTGTTGTTGTCGTCGTTATCGTTGTTGTCGTTGTTTCTTATGTTTGTCGTCGTCTTCATAATCGTTGTTGTCATGTCTATTGACATGCCCGTCGTTGTTGTTGTTGCTGTTGAAGGTCGCGTCGTTTTCTAAATGTCGTCGTCGTAGTCATTATTGTCGTCGTTTTTGTTGTTGTTAATGACGATGATGATGGACGATGACAACGATGATGTCATTGTCGTCAATCTCATCGACTTATGGTGTGGTTGTGCAAATAATATTTTTATGCTGTGCATCCGAACAAATAAATTGGGAATATTCTTGCTCCCCATCAACGAATTCCTGCAAGTATGTGACTGACGGCTTGGAAGAAAAGCTGTCTGCACTTGCTAAAAGTAAAACAAAAACACTCGGGTGAATCACGGCCTCATTTCGAAACGTAACGTTTTGTCTGCTTTTTCTATCTTTTGTATATCTTAGACCCCAAATATTGAAAGATGGACGCATATCAAAGTCTCGGAAAGTGAAAGAAACAAATATTTCTATGAATTGGTCAAATCACTTCTGAATAGGAAAGATACCACACAACTCCCAGAACATCTCAACTCTGGTGAAATGTCTGATAAATTCTCAGCTTTTATCAGAAACTATCTTGAAGACGTAGCTGGTGCAACTGGTTTTAAATGGGGAGGAAGCCCTGAGAAATAAACTCTTTGCGTCTTTGAACTTGTTAAACTCAGTAAATGTGAGAAAATTGTAACGAAGTGTCATCCAAGTCGTGCATTCTGGGCCCAATTCCCACCTGGCTCTTGAAGAAAATCTTCTCAGCTGTGCTGCCAGCGATTATGGCCATTGTAAACTCCTTGTCTTCTGATCGCTTAAAATCCTGCCTGAAGAAGGCTGTAATGACGTGAGTTCTCAAGAAATTATCTCTGGACACTGAACAACTCGGCTACTATATATATATATATATATAAATAAAATCAAACAGAGGCTTGGACTCCATGGAGTGGCACTTGAATGGCTGCGCACCAATGTCAGTGAACGTAAACAGTATGTGAAGGTTGGACCGTCCACATCATCCCCTGTCACCATCAAGTATGGTGTCCCTCAGGGGTCAATCCTTGCTCTCTTTTCCCATTTACATGCTTCCACTTATTGCTCTGCGGAAGCATGCCCCTTCCTACACACTCTTTGCTGGCGACGATCAGCTATACATGCTGAACCCGTCAGCGTGTTGACAAGACTAGGGGAGTCGATCATTGATGAGGTCAGGCAGTGAATGAGAAACTTCCTCCAGCTGAACAAGACAAATATTCTGCTCGCCGGATCCCCTACCCGCATTCCAGGGTTGGTATATGTAAATGTAAGAGTCTGCGCCACATCTGTGACAGCAAAGGAATCGGTGAAACCTTTTGGGCGTGGTTTTCGACAGACCTTAGTGTCAACATCACGGCGGTGTATTGAACCTATTATTACCATCTTTACAGCATCATCAAGATTCGTCGATTCCTAGATGAAGATGTAGTGATAATTCAACACATTCGTCATATCTCGAGTACTGCAACTTCCTACTCAACAGGCAACCAACAAAGTCAACTGATCGCCTTCAGAGACTGCTCAACTCTGCTCCTAGGTTAATAGGGGATGTAGCACGAAGGCAGTACATCACTCCAATCCAGCTGGATCTACACTGCTTGCGGTTGGAAAAGATGATTTATATTAAGAAATGCACCCTCCCTTACAGGTGCATACGGGAGACGGCCTCTATGCCAAGCTTTCTCAGTGACCTATTGAGAGAGCACCATCCACAGCGCCGCCGCCGGTCGTACAAAAATAACTGTTTGCCCGTCCTCCGAGCAGATGCACGACCATGGGTGACAGAGCGTTTCAGTGCTCAACTACGAAGCTGTAGAACTGTCTTCCGCTTGACATCTGACAGTCAAGCTCTCTCAAAGCATTCAAGAAGAAACTGACAATGTTTCTCTTCTCTTCTCTCAGTGACTCTGTGCAGCGCCTTTGAGCAGTATTCTGAAATGGACGTGATATAAATATACATACATGTATATATACATTACATGGATCGGAGAGTGAATAGGGAAGACGTTTTCCCAGTTTGAAACCAAATCATCACCAATGGCATGATTATTGTTTACTGTAGACTCTTCCATTTTTACGTTGCTGAGTAATACCAACAACAAAAAATCCCACGTTAATGTTTGCATTTGTTCCATTATGTTTGGGTGTAATTTCTCTTGAATCAACCAGGTTCTTCTTCCAAAGCGAATGAAAAAGACCCCACTTTAAACGTTGGTAAGTCGCAGCCGAGGAGAAAATCTCTGGCGGTGGTGCTCTCTGCAGACATCACTCTGTTTATAATTCTTCCTTTGCACAGTGTGTGTGCAAGCTGACTTGTCTGGGATCGTTGCTACTGCTGCTTTTGTCTCCAGCCTCTGTAGCGGCTGCTGTAGTAATTGTTGCCACTGACGCAACTGTATGAGCTGTTGCTGTTAGGAGTCGTTATTGGGATTGAAGTAGATGCAACTGTTGCCACTGATGCTACTGTATGAGCTGTTGCTGTTAGGAGTCGTTATTGGGATTGAAGTAGATGCAACTGTTGCCACTGACGCTACTGTATGAGCTGTTGCTGTTAGGAGTCGTTGTTGGGATTGATGTAGATGCAACTGTTGGCTTGGTTTTGAATGACATCTAGTGAAAGTGGCCAGAGGCATGCATTATTTTTGTTATCATCCCTACTACATGCGCGCGCGCGAACGCGTGTGTGTGTGTTTGTCTCTCTTTCTCTCAAGACACAAGAATACACGCACGCACGCGCGACACACACGCACACGCTCACACGAGCGCCACACACGCACACAAGCACGCACACATGCATGCAAGCACGCGCGACACACAAGCACGCACGCACACACATATACATACACATATATACATATACACATACATAAACATACATATGTATGTATATGTATATATGTCACAATGAGTCATCTCTTGCCTTTGATTCCTTCTTCTTTTCAACGGTACTTTGAAAAGACTCGAGTGTGCAGATATGTGGAAAAAGCAGTTTTCATCCGATTTCTAAAACAAGCTCGGTGTATGTGAGAACGTCCATCTATCTCATGATTACATTCACATCATTTTAGTGGGATACCAAATGCAAAGCAGCTCTTCCCCTCCACATCATTTGCTGTGTTGTCTTCGCTTTCTGTCACGTGTACGTCGCGGATCAAAATTTGCTCTAACACCACCCTGCTCTGTGAGTCAGGAAACGCCATTTCCGTGTTGTACGAATACCTGGGACACTGGCCACAGCTGACTCCTTCCGAAGATGTCAACGGAGGTGTTCCGCAGGTAAACGTACACTCCTTTCCACATATTAATACTCCACATTTCTCCCGTCCCAGGGATTGAACCACGGCACAACGCCTCCTACATAAGCAAAAGCCAAGGCTTACTTGCATAATTCCGTCCGTCGAGTTTCAATAGGCGAGTAGAGTTTGAGGAGCTGACTGTGCACTCATGCAGTAGGGGAGTGTTCATATGTGAACGAGATACTCATGAAAAGACTACCGGACAAAGACAGCTTCAACCGATCCCAGTTTTTGCGGTCTGGTGTCCAGAAGTTACTCTGATGCAGTGATGTGGATGCGAACCAAGACCTTTCCATTTTTGTTTCGCTGGTTGGGGCGTTGGCTGGGCAGTCGCCCTTATGGCCATCATACCGCAAGTCATTCTGCAAATATCTGCATCAGAGCAACACACGTGTACATTATCCACATACCTCGATGTCTCGTTAGGCCCAGTCAAGAGATTACTGGAAATAAGCCGCATCATGTTCATCCGAACAAGCTACGCTCTCTAAGTGAAGGGGAAAACGTTACATTTGCCCAATGTTCAGAAGATAAAACAAGGTAGATTTCACGTTCTGGAAATATGTGCTTTTCGCCTCAAGAGCTACTCGTGCGAAGCACTAAGCCATGACACTGAAACTTGTTTTCCTCATTTGAATATGTTTTTTGAATGTCACTCGCACATCTGGAGTACAGGCTGGTTGCTGAGCTACTCATACATTCATTATTTTGGTTGCTCTCTCTATATCTCACTGGTTACGTCATTTGCATTTTCAATAGCTTGTTCATTCTTTTCTTCTTTTTGTGCTGTCCTTTCTGGTTCACTGGTGCATTCAGTTTGTTGTGCATGTACGTTCATTTATTCATCCACTCACCAATTTACTCACTTCTTCCATACATTCATACATCCCTCCCTATTTCAATCATGCATTTATCTCATTCATTCATTCATTCATCCATCCATTCTCTGCATCCTCAAGATGGCCAACTTCACCAGCCATCTACAGAAGGTGCGGCAAGACATAGAGAGGATAATTCCCGACAAAGACTTCAGCGGCCTGGGTGTCATCGACATGGAACTGTGGCGCCCAACGTTCAACCACAACTTCGGAGTGTTCCGGCCCTATAAGTCGCGCTCCATGCAGCTGGTCAAGAAGCAACACCCGGACTGGCCCGATGAGGTCGTCCGCATTATGGCCGCCCAGGACTTTGAGGATGCTGCCAGGCTGAGTAGAGATTGGGGGGAAACAGAAGCAGAAAAGGGGAAGAGTGCGCGCGCGAAAGAGAATGCACGCACGTGCTCTCGCCCTTGCGAGCGCGCGCGCACACACACACACACACGCACACATATACTCATGCATACGCATGCACACACACATACACACACGCACACAAACCCACACACGTACCAACATACACATACACACGCACAGACACGCACGCACTCGCACATACACACGCACACACACAAACACACCCCCACACAAACACACATTCACACGAACGCAGGTACGCAGACATGGATTCATATTATATATATATATATATATATATATATATATATATATATATATATATATATATATATATATATATATGTGTGTGTGTGTGTGTGTGAATACTTATACGATTGATGCAAAGACAGAGCGACATAGACGAAGATATGCACGGGGTAAAACTCAACCATGAAAGTGCAAGAAAATGTGATAAATTATAATTTACATTTACAGAGTAGGACACGTATGTTTCAGCTGTATGTTCATCACGAAATGATCAAATCATATACCACGGTAATGAAAGCCATTATGACTTGACTTGATGTTGGCGACGCTGAACCCGGCGATGACAAAACTGACGACAGTGATAATGACAGTGACGAGTATGATAACACCAGCGATATTGACGGTACTGTTTGTGCAACGCAGGTTCCTGATGCAGGACACGCTGCTGCTGGCAAGACAGCTGAGGCCTGCGGGCAAGTGGGGTTACTACAAGTTCCCTAACTGCTTCTTCAAGGGAAACACGTGTGCCCAGTCCAACCAGGACGAAAACGACATGCAAGTCTTTTTGTGTGTGTTCGTGTGTGTGTGTGTGTGTGTGTTCGTGTGTGTGTGTGTGTGTGTTCGTGTGTGTGTGTGTGTTTGTGTATGTGTGTGTGTGTGTGTTCGTGTGTGTATGTGCGTGTGTGTGTTTGTGTTTGTGTGTGTGTGTGTGTGTGTGTGTGTGTGTGTGTGTGTGTGTGCGTGTGTGTGAGCGAATGAGCGAGTGAGTGAGAGAGAAGGGGGGGGGGGGGGAGAGTATATATGTGCACGCACGCGCATGCTTGCGTGTGCGTGTATGCGCGTCTGTAAGTGCGCGTGTGTGTGCGCGTGCATGTGTGCGAATGTGCGTGCCTGTGCGAGAGCGTGCGTCTGCCTTGCCTTGTTCTGTCTTATTTGTCTGCTTATGTGTCAGTTTGCATGTGTCTGCTAGTCTGTTCGTATGGTCGTGTGCCCCTTCTCCACAGTGGAAGTAAACACATGCGTGTGTGTGTGTGTGCGTGCGTGCGCGCGTACGTGCATGCACGCGAATGTACGCCTAAGGAAGTGAGCAACTTGCGGCCGGAGCTGCTTGATGCTCCCTCATCAGCTGGAACCCCTGGCTGCTGGCCTTCCGGGGCCTGCTCCAGTAGCTCAGCCAGGGGCGTGCTCCAGTAGCTCAGCCAGGGGCCTGCTCCAGTAGCTCAGCCAGGAGCCTGCTCCAGTAGCTCAGCCAGGGGCAGCCCCAAAGCAGCCAATATGGCCACCGGGGGAAGCATTAGATCTATAGTTGGTCATCCTGACCTGTCTCTGGTCTGTCAGATCCACAGAGATGCGGACTCTTCCACCATCTGCAGCTCCCCAGTGACCCTATCGACCTCACGAGATCCAGCGCTCAGTCCTCGCAGTAATCGGATGACAGACTCCGCTATGACACCTCCCCATCCCACCTCCAATGGCAACGCCCGACGATTTCCCCTTTTCGATGGCACTGATCCTATTATTTGTGTATTTTGCTAACTTCCGCTCGTGTGTGCAGGCTATGTTGTTGAAATGGCACACACCGCAGGGGTTTCGTCTTCGAAGCTCTGCCACTCTCTCAAACATTTTGCATTGGCGAATGTCATGCAGAAGGCGCTACGGTAGAGTATGTAGAGGTTTGTGACTCCGTCAGGGATCCAAGAGAATTGCAGGGCTTGTGCTATATAATGGTTTGGGGCACTGACCCGTAAGCATTTGCAGGGTCAAACCAGATGACCCACATGTCTGTCCTGCTGATCTCGCCTCCTGAATGGTGTTCCAGATTATGGACAAGTGCTCCAAGCAGCTTGGGAATCCCGGTATTTTGTATCGACGTATCGATGAGCACATTTGCTTGGATGTATGACTTGTCTCCTTGCCAGCCAGGCAAAGAAGACCGTCCCCTCAATGTTGAGAGGGGATATCGGGCAGAACTGGTTGATCCTGAAGGCATTTACTTCCTTTGAAAATAAATATCCCATTTGCAATACGCCAGTTCTCTATGATGCCCTTTCTTCAGGCTGCCTACAGTAGGGACCACAGCACACGAAACACGCCTGGGCACCTCGTGTACAGTCGGTATATCAGGCCATTTTAAGCAGGAGCACCCAACGTACTGCTCTCCGCACGATGTCTTGCGTTAGCTGTCCAACCACCAAGCACCTTGAGGAGGTGCACCCACAATGCTAGCTACGTCAGAGGGAAAGAAAAGAAAACTTATAAGGTTCTTCGAGAGAGAGGGGAAGATCATGAACCCAATCGGACGAATAACTGTGGCCACGACCTGGACCAGCGTGGGGGCAGCTCAGTGCGCTGCTGCGGAGCTGCTGAGGAGGATTCATCAAAACGGAAAGGGGCAAGATCCACTAGGCAGAATGTCCTGTCTTACGGAAACAAGGCGCAGAGTTCCATCTGTCCAGGGAGGAGCTGTTGAGGCGGATGAGGGAATCCAGGACCAATTGCTCACCACCGCGTCCTAGTTCTCCGCGTGGATTCGTCACAAACTTCAGGTGAACGTGAGACCAGGCAGCACTTACAATGGCCGCGAACCAGCATTGCGTATCAGACGCTGAATGATGAGCTTACTCTGAACCTGCGAGCCAGCCTGAGAGGTCCCGTAGAGAGGCGGCTGGTTGCGATGACGGCAATTGCCACAACTTCTGCCGTGACTTCTTTGGTGCAATGCAAGTTAACAGACGTCAAGTGGAGAAACGTAAGCTCCCACAGCAGCAACGACAGTTGAAGGGACAGCTTCGGATGGCGCCTCAGGAGGAGCATGATATCCTCACGCTCATGGGTGACATCTGGAGAAAATTCGGGGCTCTGGGAAGGGCCGAAGCTGCTAGAGAAGGAGGCGAGAAAACAGAGAGCAGCTTCAGAAACTTAATTATTTGCCTTCGCTAGGACGTGTTCTCTGAGAAGCGCAGCGGAAGCCCTAACGGCGCACAAAGAAGAGTTGGAGCATTTTCGCGCCTCATACTCAGATCCGAGCTACCCTTTCCCTATATTGGATGGATGGATGGATGGATGGTTGGATGGATGGATGGATGGATGGATGGATGATTGGAGTTTAAAGGCTTTTCAGCCTTTGTAGGCTATGTGCGGCCATTAATCACAAACATCAATAGAATTGGTTAGAGTGAAAGCAAGCCGTCACAATTTCCCTGGTTATTCGTTTCGTACGATTAGCATAGAGAGACTCGGTGGGTTTATTCTTATTACCAACCTACAGAGGGAGTTTTAAGGTCATCCCAAGGTAACCAAGACAAGGTGTTAATATGGACTTATCTGAACTCAGGTGGAGTGAGATCCAAGACATTATGCCGAACATCACTTTGGAAATCTGTTGTTGTTTTTTTAAAATCATATTGCAGTCTGTCTCTGTGGTTGTTGATATGTCCAAGTATCTCTAAGCCCGTTTTCCTGTATCACTGTGCATCACAATGTATCTGTGAGTGTGGTTGGCTGTCTGTTTGCCTTGGAGTGTTGTGCATCGCAATGTATCTGTGAGTGTGTGTTTGGCTGCCTGCTTGCCTTGGAGTGTGTTTGACAAGTGGGTTGTCAGTCAGGCAGACAGAAGAAACTATTCAATGCACACTTATGCACGACGTTCCGCCAATCCCATGAGATATCACTGCTTTTGCGTCTTGCGGACAGGTTGTCCTGGATGTACGGGTCCAGCACGGCCATCTACCCCTCGGTCTACTTCATGCCGGAGACGCCGGAGCAGGAAAGACGTGACTACGTTGAGAAGATCGTGAAGGAAGCGCTGAGAGTGCGCGACCTCTTTTCCTTCCCTGACACCCCTGTCCTCGTCTTCACCACGGCCACGTACACACGGGGACAGCACATGAATCTGGTGAGGTGGTTGTTGTTGTTGCTGCTGCTGCTGCTGTTGTTGACGACGACAATGATGATGATACGTCATAATGATGATGATATACGTGATGATGATACGTTATTTTGATACGTGATGATTGGTGATGAACATGATGATGATGTTGTTGATGATGATGATGATGATGATGATGATGATGATGATGATGTTGATGATGATGTTGATGATGTTGATGATGTTGATGTTGATGATGATATACAGGATGATATACACGATGATATACAGGATGATATATACGATGATACACGATGATTGATGGTGATGACACGTGATGGTGATGACACGTGATGGTGATGACACGTGATGGTGATGACACGTGGTGGTGATGACACGTGGTGGTGGTGACACGTGGTGGTGGTGACACGTGGTGGTGGTGACACGTGGTGATACGTGGTGATACGTGGTGATACGTGGTGATACGTGGTGATTGGTAGTGATACGTGGTGATACGTGGTGATAAGTGGTGATTGGTAGTGATACGTGGTGATACGTGGTGATAAGTGGTGATACGTGGTGATACGTGGTGATTGGTGGTGATACGTGGTGATACGTGGTGATAAGTGGTTGATGGTAGTGATACGTGGTGATACGTGGTGATAAGTGGTGATTGGTAGTGATACTTGCTGATACGTGGTGATTGGTGGTGACACGTGGTGATACGTAGTGATAAGTGGTTGATGGTAGTGATACGTGGTGATTGGTGGTGATACGTGGTGATTGGTGGTGACACGTGGTGATACGTGGTGATTGGTGGTGATACGTGGTGATACGTGGTGATAAGTGGTTGATGGTAGTGATACGTGGTGATACGTGGTGATACGTGGTGATACGTGGTGATACGTGGTGATACGTGGTGATACGTGGTGATACGTGGTGATACGTGGTGATACGTGGTGACACGTGGTGACACGTGGTGATACGTGGTGATACGTGGTGACACGTGGTGATACGTGGTGATACGTGGTGATTGGTGGTGACACGTGGTGATACGTGGTGATACGTGGTGATACGTGGTGACACGTGGTGACACATGGTGATACGTGGTGACACGTGGAGATTCGTTTTGATAAGTTTTGATACATGGTGATACGTGGTGATTGGTGGTGACCCGTGGTGATACGTGGTGATACATGGTGACCCGTGGTGATAAGTGGTGATTGGTGGTGATACGTGGTGACACGTGGTGATACGTGGTGATTGGTGGTGACACGTGGTGACACGTGGTGACACGTGGTGACACGTGGTGACACGTGGTGACACGTGGTGACACGTGGTGATACGTGGTGACACGTGGTGATACGTGGTGATACGTGGTGATACGTGGTGATACGTGGTGACACGTGGTGACACGTGGTGATACGTGGTGACACGTGGTGATACGTGGTGACTGGTGGTGATACGTGGTGATACGTGGTGATACGTGGTGATACGTGGTGATACGTGGTGATACGTGGTGATACGTGGTGATACGTGGTGATAGGTGGTGACACGTGGTGACACGTGGTGACACGTGGTGATAGGTGGTGATACGTGGTGATACGTGGTGATAGGTGGTGACACGTGGTGATAGGTGGTGATAGGTGGTGATACGTGGTGATACGTGGTGATAGGTGGTGACACGTGGTGACTGGTGGTGATACGTGGTGATACGTGGTGACACGTGGTGACACGTGGTGATACGTGGTGATACGTGGTGATAGGTGGTGACACGTGGATATACGTGGTGACACGTGGATATACGTGGTGACACGTGGTGATACGTGGTGATAGGTGGTGATACGTGGTGATAGGTGGTGATAGGTGGTGACACGTGATGATACGTGGTGATACGTGGTGATAGGTGGTGACACGTGGTGATAGGTGGTGATAGGTGGTGATACGTGGTGATAGGTGGTGATACGTGGTGATAGGTGGTGATAGGTGGTGATACGTGGTGATAAGTGGTGATACGTGGTGATAAGTGGTGATTGGTGGTGACACATGGTGATACGTGGTGATAAGTGGTGATTGGTGGTGACACATGGTGATACGTGGTGATAAGTGGTGATTGGTGATGACACATGGTGATACGTGGTGATACGTGGTGATACGTGGTGATACGTGGTGATAAGTGGTGATTGGTGGTGACACGTGGTGATACGTGGTGATAAGTGGTGATACGTGGTGATAAGTGGTGATTGGTGGTGACACATGGTGATACGTGGTGATACGTGGTGACACGTGGTGATACGTGGTGATAAGTGGTGATTGGTGGTGACACATGGTGATACGTGGTGATACGTGGTGATACGTGGTGATACGTGGTGACACGTGGTGATACGTGGTGATACATGGTGATACGTGGTGATAAGTGGTGATTGGTGGTGACACATGGTGATACGTGGTGATACGTGGTGATACGTTTTGATACGTTTTGATACGTGGTGATACGTGGTGATTGGTGGTGACCCGTGGTGATACGTGGTGATACATGGTGACCCGTGGTGATAAGTGGTGATTGGTGGTGATACGTGGTGACACGTGGTGATACGTGGTGATTGGTGGTGACACGTGGTGACACGTGGTGACACGTGGTGACTGGTGGTGACACGTGGTGATACGTGGTGATACGTGGTGATACGTGGTGATACGTGGTGATACGTGGTGACACGTGGTGACACGTGGTGATACGTGGTGACCCGTGGTGATACGTGGTGACTGGTGGTGATACGTGGTGATACGTGGTGATAGGTGGTGATACGTGGTGATACGTGGTGATAGGTGGTGACACGTGGTGATACGTGGTGACACGTGGTGATAGGTGGTGACACATGGTGACACGTGGTGATACGTGGTGATACGTGGTGATACGTGGTGATACGTGGTGATACGTGGTGATACGTGGTGATAGGTGGTGATACGTGGTGATACGTGGTGATACGTGGTGATACGTGGTGATACGTGGTGATACGTGGTGATACGTGGTGATAGGTGGTGATACGTGGTGATACGTGGTGATAGGTGGTGATACGTGGTGATACGTGGTGATACGTGGTGATTGGTGGTGACACGTGGTGATACGTGGTGATAGGTGGTGATACGTGGTGATACGTGGTGATACGTGGTGATACGTGGTGATACGTGGTGATACGTGGTGATAGGTGGTGATACGTGGTGATACGTGGTGATACGTGGTGACTGGTGGTGATACGTGGTGATAGGTGGTGATACGTGGTGATACGTGGTGATAGGTGGTGACACGTGGTGATAGGTGGTGATAGGTGGTGATACGTGGTGATACGTGGTGATACGTGGTGATAGGTGGTGACACGTGGTGATAGGTGGTGATACGTGGTGATAGGTGGTGATACGTGGTGATACGTGGTGATAGGTGGTGATACGTGGTGATACGTGGTGATAAGTGGTGATTGGTAGTGATACGTGGTGATACGTGGTGATAAGTGGTTGATGGTAGTGATACGTGGTGATACGTGGTGATAAGTGGTGATTGGTAGTGATACTTGGTGATACGTGGTGATTGGTGGTGACACGTGGTGATATGTGGTGATTGGTGGTGATACGTGGTGATACGTGGTGATACGTGGTGATTGGTAGTGATACGTGGTGATACGTGGTGATAAGTGGTGATTGGTAGTGACACGTGGTGATAAGTGGTGATTGGTGGTGACACGTGGTGATACGTGGTGATTCGGGGTGATTGGTGGTGACACATGGTGATACGTGGTGATTGGTGGTGACACGTGGTGATACGTGGTGATTGGTGGTGACACGTGGTGATACGTGGTGATTGGTGGTGATTGGTGGTGACACATGGTGATACGTGGTGATTGGTGGTGACACGTGGTGATACGTGGTGATTGGTGGTGATTGGTGGTGACACATGGTGATACGTGGTGATTGGTAGTGACACGTGGTGATACGTGGTGATTGGTGGTGACACGTGGTGATACGTGGTGATACGTGGTGATACGTGGTGATACGTGGTGATTGGTGTTGATACGTGGTGATAAGTGGTGATACGTGGTGATAAGTGGTGATACGTGGTGATACGTGGTGATACGTGGTGATACGTGGTGATTGATGGTGACACGTGGTGACACGTGGTGATACGTGGTGATACGTGGTGATTGGTGGTGACACGTGGTGATACGTGGTGATTGGTGGTGACACGTGATGATACGTGGTGATTGGTGGTGATTGGTGGTGACACATGGTGATACGTGGTGATTGGTAGTGACACGTGGTGATACGTGGTGATTGGTGGTGACACGTGGTGATACGTGGTGATACGTGGTGATACGTGGTGATACGTGGTGATTGGTGTTGATACGTGGTGATAAGTGGTGATACGTGGTGATAAGTGGTGATACGTGGTGATACGTGGTGATACGTGGTGATACGTGGTGATTGATGGTGACACGTGGTGACACGTGGTGATACGTGGTGATACGTGGTGATACGTGGTGATACGTGGTGATACGTGGTGATACGTGGTGATACGTGGTGAAACGTGGTGAAACGTGGTGAAACGTGGTGATACGTGGTGACACGTGGTGACTGGTGGTGATACATGGTGATACGTGGTGATACGTGGTGATACGTGGTGATACGTGGTGATTGGTGGTGACACGTGGTGATTGGTGGTGATACGTGGTGATACGTGGTGATACGTGGTGATACGTGGTGATACGTGGTGATACGTGGTGATGGGTGGTGATGGGTGGTGATGGGTGGTGATGGGTGGTGATACGTGGTGACACGTGGTGACACGTGGTGATACATGGTGATGGGTGGTGATTGGTGGTGATTGGTGGTGATAGGTGGTGATAGGTGGTGATACGTGGTGATACGTGGTGATACGTGGTGATACGTGGTGATACGTGGTGACACGTGGTGACACGTGATGATACGTGGTGATTGGTGGTGATTGGTGGTGACACGTGGTGATACGTGGTGATTGGTGGTGATACGTGGTGACACGTGGTGATTGGTGGTGATTGGTGGTGATTGGTGGTGATAGGTGGTGATAGGTGGTGATTGGTGGTGATACGTGGTGTTACGTGGTGATGGGTGGTGATAGTTGGTGACACGTGGTGACACGTGGTGATTGGTGGTGATTGGTGGTGATTGGTGGTGATACGTGGTGATTGGTGGTGATTGGTGGTGATAGGTGGTGATGGGTGGTGATTGGTGGTGATACGTGGTGATACGTGGTGATAGGTGGTAATTGGTGGTGATACGTGGTGATGGGTGGTGATTGGTGGTGATACGTGGTGACACGTGGTGATAAGAGGTGATTGGTGGTGACACGTGGTGACACGTGGTGATTGGTGGTGACACGTGGTGATTGGTGGTGATTGGTGGTGATTGGTGGTGATTGGTGGTGATTGGTGGTGATACGTGGTGATACGTGGTGATTGGTGGTGACACGTGGTGATTGGTGGTGATTGGTGGTGACACGTGGTGACACGTGGTGATAAGAGGTGATACGTGGTGACACGTGGTGATTGGTGGTGATTGGTGGTGACACGTGGTGATTAGTGGTGATTGGTGGTGATTGGTGGTGATTGGTGGTGATTGGTGGTGACACGTGGTGACACGTGGTGATTGGTGGTGATTGGTGGTGATTGGTGGTGATAGGTGGTGATGGGTGGTGATACGTGGTGATACGTAGTGATTGGTGGTGATACGTGGTGATACGTGGTGATACGTGGTGACACGTGGTGATTGGTGGTGATTGGTGGTGATGGGTGGTGATGCGTGGTGACACGTGGTGATTGGTGGTGATAGGTGGTGATGGGTGGTGATACGTGGTGATACGTGGTGATTGCTGGTGATACGTGGTGACACGTGGTGATACGTGGTGATGCGTGGTGATAAGTGGTGATACGTGGTGATACGTGGTGACACGTGGTGATTGGTGGTGATTGGTGGTGATACGTGGTGATACGTGGTGATACGTGGTGATACGTGGTGATTGGTGGTGATTGGTGGTGATAGGTGGTGATGGGTGGTGATGGGTGGTGATTGGTGGTGATACGTGGTGATACGTGGTGATGGGTGGTGATGGGTGGTAATGGGTGGTGATTGGTGGTGATACGTGGTGACACGTGGTGATTGGTGGTGATTGGTGGTGATTGGTGGTGATAGGTGGTGATGGGTGGTGATGGGTGGTGATGGGTGGTGATTGGTGGTGATACGTGGTGACACGTGGTGATTGGTGGTGATTGGTGGTGATTGGTGGTGATAGGTGGTGATGGGTGGTGATGGGTGGTGATTGGTGGTGACACGTGGTGATACGTGGTGATACGTGGTGATTGGTAGTGATACGTGGTGATAAGTGGTGATTGGTGGTGATACGTGGTGATACGTGGTGATTGGTGGTGACAGTGGTGATGGGTGGTGATTGGTGGTGATTGGTGGTGATACGTGGTGATACGTGGTGATTGGTGGTGATACGTGGTGATACGTGGTGATAAGTGGTGATTGGTGGTGATACGTGGTGATACGTGGTGATTGGTGGTGATACGTGGTGACACGTGGTGATACGTGGTGATACGTGGAGATAAGTGGTGATTGGTGGTGATACGTGGTGATACGTGGTGATAAGTGGTGATACGTGGTGATACGTGGTGATACGTGGTGATACGTGGTGATACGTGGTGATACGTGGTGATACGTGGTGATACGTGGTGATACGTGGTGATTGGTGGTGACACGTGATGATACGTGGTGATTGGTGGTGACACATGGTGATACGTGGTGATACGTGGTGATACGTGGTGATACGTGGTGATACGTGGTGATTGGTGGTGACACGTGATGATACGTGGTGATTGGTGGTGATTCGTGATGATACGTGGTGATTGGTGGTGATTGGTGGTGACACATGGTGATACGTGGTGATTGATGGTGACACGTGGTGATACGTGGTGATACGTGGTGATACGTGGTGATACGTGGTGATACGTGGTGATACGTGGTGATACGTGGTGATACGTGGTGATGGGTGGTGATGGGTGGTGATTGGTGGTGATACGTGGTGATTGGTGGTGATTGGTGGTGATACGTGGTGATACGTGGTGACACGTGGTGATTGTTGGTGATACGTGGTGATACGTGGTGACACGTGGTGACTGGTGGTGATTGGTAGTGATTGGTGGTGATACGTGGTGATACGTGTTGACACGTGGTGACTGGTGGTGATACGTGGTGATACGTGGTGATACGTGGTGATACGTGGTGATACGTGGTGATACGTTGTGATACGTGGTGATACGTGGTGATACGTGGTGATACGTGGTGATACGTGGTGATACGTGGTGATACGTGGTGATACGTGGTGATACGTGGTGATACGTGGTGATGGGTGGTGATTGGTGGTGATGGGTGGTGATGGGTGGTGATTGGTGGTGATACGTGGTGACACGTGGTGATACGTGGTGATAAGTGGTGATACGTGGTGATACGTGGTGATGGGTGGTGATTGGTGGTGATACGTGGTGATACGTGGTGATACGTGGTGATACGTGGTGATACGTGGTGACACGTGGTGATACGTGGTGACACGTGGTGATACGTGGTGATACGTGGTGATACGTGGTGATACGTGGTGATACGTGGTGATACGTGGTGATACGTGGTGATACGTGGTGATACGTGGTGATACGTGGTGATACGTGGTGATACGTGGTGATACGTGGTGATACGTGGTGATACGTGGTGATACGTGGTGATACGTGGTGATACGTGGTGATACGTGGTGATACGTGGTGACTGGTGGTGATACGTGGTGATGGGTGGTGATACGTGGTGATACGTGGTGATACGTGGTGATACGTGGTGATACGTGGTGATACGTGGTGATACGTGGTGACACGTGGTGACACGTGGTGACACGTGGTGATACGTGGTGATACGTGGTGATACGTGGTGATACGTGGTGATACGTGGTGATACGTGGTGATACGTGGTGATACGTGGTGATACGTGGTGATACGTGGTGATACGTGGTGATACGTGGTGATACGTGGTGATAAGTGGTGACACGTGGTGACACGTGGTGATACGTGGTGATACGTGGTAATTGGTGATGATGATGACACGATATGAGGATGACGATGATGACACGAGATGAGGATGACAATGATGATCATCTTCATCGATGGTTATATCAATGGTTATGAATACGACGACAATGCTGATGCTAATGTTGATGAGGAATCCTAATTGTCGTGCTAGAAATTGTCGCTCTCATTGCAAATTTTGTCTTTTAAATGTAGAAATAATCTAAGTGAAATAAACATTGATTTGACGAGGGAAAACTTCCTCCTCATAGGTGCTATGGCAAAAATGTGAAGAGATGTGCCTCCATTTAAAATACCACTGTAGCTGAGTCTCTCTCTCTCTCTCTCTCTCTCTCTCTCTCTCTCTCTCTCTCGCTCTCTCACTTTCTCGCTATGTCTCTCTCTCTCTCACTTTTTCTCTCTCTCACTTTATCTCTCTCTCTCTCTTTCTCTCTCTCTCTCTCTCTCTCTCTCTCTCTCTCTCTCTCCCTCTCTCTCTCCGTCTGTCTCGCTTTTTTTCTCTGTCTGTCTGTCTGTCTGGCTGGCTGGCTGGCTGGCTGGCTGGCTGGCTGGCTGGCTGGCTGTCTGTCTGTCTGTCTGTCTGTCTGTTTGTCTGTGTCTGTCTGTGTCTGTCTGTCTGTCTCTGTCTGTCTCTGTCTGTCTGTCTCTGTCTGTCTCTGTATGTCTGTCTGCCTGTCTCTGTCTGTCTCTGTTTGTCTGTCTGTCCATCTCTGTCTGTCTCTCTGTCTGTCTGTCTGTCTCTTTGTCTCTGTCTCTGTCTCTCTCTGTTTCTCTCTGTCTCTCTCTGTCTCTCTGTCTCTCTGTCTGTCTCTCTCTCTCTTTCTCTCTCTCTCTCTCTCTCTCTCTCTCTCTCTCTCTCTCTCTCTCTTATGCAATGGAGATACGGATGCGAAGTCTGTTTCTATGATTTACCAAATCACCCACCCCCTCCTCACCCAACCACCCACCACTCCCTCACCCAACCTCCCACCACCCCCTCACTCAACTACCCACCACCCCCTCATCAAACCATCCATCATCCCCTCACCCAACCACCCACAACTCCCTTATCTACCCCCTCCCCAACCACCCCCGCACCCCCCACTAAACCTCCCACCACGACCCCATCCACCACCAAACAACCCACCACCACCTCGCCAAACCACCCACCACCACCTAACCCAAACACCCCCCCCCCATCACCCAAGCATCCCCCACCCCCAGCAAACCTCCCACCAGCCCCTCACCCAACCATCCACCCCACCCCTCTCCAAACCATCCACCACCCCTCTCCAAACCACTCTCACATGCTCTCCTCCTCCAGTCCACCCCCATTTTCACCTCAACTCGCACTCCACCCCCCCCCCCCCCCAACCCCCCAGTTCACCCCACCCCAAACCCTGCCCTTTCCCCATGGCAGGAAGCGCTGAAGGTGGCCGTGGGACAGCTGATGGAGATGGGCGTGGCGGGCGCCGTGCTGTGGGGCTCCTCCAGCTTCTACAGCCAGCAAGGAGGACTGCCTGG
Organism: Theodoxus fluviatilis; assembly: GCA_034096865.1. Taxonomy (NCBI): domain Eukaryota; kingdom Metazoa; phylum Mollusca; class Gastropoda; order Cycloneritida; family Neritidae; genus Theodoxus; species Theodoxus fluviatilis. The sequence continues at coordinate 295,208 of JAWQFJ010002485.1, read as the reverse complement.
ACATGCAGTCCTACCTGCAGTCCACCCTGGGCCCCTACCTGCTCCAGCTCAAGCGGCAGGCCCAGCTGTGCAGTCTGAAGCTCTGCAGCGGCCATGGCAGGTAAGGCAGGACAGAAGGAGGAGGTGGATGAATGGACAAATACTGGAAAATGAATGAATGAGGACTGTTCGGCCGTGCAGCCCTGCCCTTTCTCCTTTAACTCAAGCGACAGGCCCAGTTCTGCAGTGTGAAGCTTGGCAGTGTCCTTGGCAGATAAGGAGAATAGAAAGAGAGAAAGGAGGACATATATTAATTAATTTTTCGCAAATTAAGATGCACAAAAGTAGTTAACACTTTGTATGTGACCAAACTAATTTCCCGATAGCAACAACACGCGATTCAAAAATGAACAGTGTACGTGCATAACAGGTAACGTGAACATCTGGATCATAATGGAACTAGTTCCACTGTTTACAAAACGCACACGCACACGTAGACACACACACACACACACTTACACACACACACACACACACACACACACACACACACACACACACACAATGCTTACACGCGCGCGCACATACACACACACAATTTCCTACAGACGTCACTGAAAGAGGTGTGCTCAAAGAACTGACCGCTCTCGAATACCACAGAAATGCTCACAAAGAAACCGTTACAAAGACAGTAAGAATATTAGCTAGTTAGCGCTGCTAGCAGACGACTGTTTAGGGCGTTTGCACCGCAAGTCTCCCCCCCTCTCTCTCTCTCTCTCTCTCTCTCTCTCTCTCTCTCTCTCTCTCTCTCTCTCTCTCTCTCCACGCACATGCACACACTCGCGCGCGCGCGCGCGCGCACACACACACACACACACACACACACACACACTGACACTGGCAGCAATGGTGAGTGATTAAAGACCAGAGCTGAAACTTGCATGCTTGAAGTTAACCAAAAGTGTTTAGTCTTGCGCGTCGGTTTCTGTCTGCACGATGCTAGCATGAAGTATTGCTTTCTGTTCAGATGATTGATAAACGTTATCGCTTGATATTTCCCATAAGGCTGATAGACCCTTAAACACTTCATCAATCCGTCCCATGCAAACAGCCTGAAAATGATTTCTTCACAAGCAGGGAAGACACGAAACCCGTGGCTTTTAAGACAATGATCCCATATTTAACAAATGTACATCACTTTTGTCGGCTGTAGAAAAGGCGGCCAAGCATGATGTGCACACTTGCATGTTTCAGGTGTGTGAAGGAATCCTTCGGCCTCGTAGATCTGCCTCCACTTGGAGAGGGCACTTCCTGTGCGGGTAGGCTGGGACAATTTGAAGTGTGTGTGGCTGAAAGGACATTTTCTTTCTTTCTTTCCTTTCTTTCTTTCCTATTGTCTTTCTTTCTTTCTTTCTTTTTTCTCCTTCCTTCCCTTCTTCTTTTCTTTCTTTCTTCCTTTCTTTCTTCCTTCCGTTCTTTCTTCCTTCCGTTCTTTCTTCATTTCGTTCATTCTTCCTTTCCTTCCTTCCTTCTTTCTTTCCTTCCTTTCTTGCTTTTTAAAAATATTTCTTTCCTCCCTTCTTCCTCGTTTCTTTCGTCTCCTTTTCTTTCATTCTTTCTCCTCCTCCTGAGTCATGCATACTGACAGAAGCACACACACACACACACACACACACACACACACACACACACACACACACACACACACACACACACACACACAGAGAGAGAGAGAGAACACTCATCATAGACCTGAACAACTGACATATGACGACTGTAACATATACGTGGGCAACAGAATGACAAACTACAGGTCAAGAAAAAAATTGAAAGATAAGCAACACAATATCACTTTGTTGCGCACTATCTGTCAAAGAAAACATCCGTCATTTCCTTACACCCACTGTTTCTTTTGCCCTCAGACGAAGTCGTGCGGATTCGAGCTGGCTGAAGACGTCCTTCGGTCAGGAGACCCTGACAACCGATTTCTCTGGCTTCCGCTGCCGCTGCTTCGCTGCCTGGAGAGGAAGGTCCTGTGCAGAGAACGCCTAGACTCGGCAGCTCAAGGAAATCTTGCAAGCGATTCAGGCAAGGACAGAATAAAGATTGTCATTTCTAGAAACGTCTTTGTTTCTGTTCTGACTTGGGGAATTCTCTGTGGGTTGGGGGGGAGAATAGACCCGTTGCATCTCCCTCAGCGATTCGTAAATGCTGAATAATTTGAGAAACCGAGGTTTGGCTTGCTCTTACTCAAACTAGCTCTAGGTATGTTTGTAGTCAATCGATTTACATCGTTTACAAAGGCTGATAGGCATGAAACATGCAGTCAGGCAGGCGGGCAGTATTCATGAGCGTAATATTAGGCCCGAGCCATAGGATGTACCCCTCCTAGGCTGCAGTCTATGGTCCCCGAGCTTTCTGTGCCTGCTCTTGTAGCTGTGCCTGCTCCTGTGGCAGTGCCTGCTGTTATGGCTGTGCCTGCGCCTGGGGTTGTGCCTGCTCCTGTGGCTTCGCCTGCTCCTGTGGCTGTGCCTGCTCCTGTGGCTTCGCCTGCTCCTGTGGCTGTGCCTGCTCCTGTGGCTGTGCCTGCTTCTGTGGCTGTGCCTGCTATTGTAGCTTCGCCTGCTTCTGTAGCTCCGCCTGCTCTTGTAGCTGTACCTGCTGTTGTAACTTCGCCTTTTGTTGTAGCTCCGCCTGCTTCTGTAGCTGTGCCTGCTCTTGTAGCTGTGCCTGCTCATGTACCCCTGCCTGCTCTTGTAGCTGTGCCTGCTCCTGTAGCTGTGCCTGCTCCTGTAGCTGTGCCTGCTCCTGTAGCTGTGCCTGCTCTTGTAGCTGTGCCTGCTCCTGTAGCTGTGCCTGCTCCTGTAGCTCTGCCTGCTCTTGTAGCTGTGCCTGCTCGTGTAGCTGTGCCTGCTCCTGTAGCTGTGCCTGCTCCTGTAGCTGTGCCTGCTCCTGTGGCTGTGCCTGCTCTTGTAGCTGTGCCTGCTCCTGTAGCTGTGCCTGCTCCTGTAGCTGTGCCTGCTCCTGTAGCTCTGCCTGCTCTTGTGGCTGTGCCTGCTCCTGTAGCTGTGCCTGCTCCTGTAGCTGTGCCTGCTCCTGTAGCTGTGCCTGCTCCTGTGGCTGTGCCTGCTCCTGTAGCTCTGCCTGCTCCTGTAGCTCTGCCTGCTCCTGTAGCTGTGCCTGCTCCTGTAGCTGTGCCTGCTCCTGTAGCTGTGCCTGCTCCTGTAGCTGTGCCTGCTCCTGTGGCTGTGCCTGCTCCTGTAGCTGTGCCTGCTCTTATGGCTGTGCCTGCTCTTATGGCTGTGCCTGCTTCTGTAGCTGTGCCTGCTCTTGTAGTTGTGCCTGCCCCTGTAGTTGTGCCTGCTCGTGTAGCTGTGCCTGCTCCTGAAGCTCTGCCTGCTCCTGTAGCTGTGCCTGCTTCTGTAGCTGTACCTGCTCGTGTAGCTGTGCCTGCTCGTGTAGCTCTGCCTGCCCCTGAAGCTGTGCCTGCTCGTGTAGCTGTGCCTGCTCCTGTAGCTGTGCCTGCTCTTATGGCTGTGCCTGCTCTTATGGCTGTGCCTGCTTCTGTAGCTGTGCCTGCTCTTTAGTTGTGCCTGCTCCTGTAGTTGTGCCTGCTCGTGTAGCTGTGCCTGCTCCTGAAGCTCTGCCTGCTCCTGTAGCTGTGCCTGCTTCTGTAGCTGTACCTGCTCGTGTAGCTGTGCCTGCTCCTGTAGCTCTGCCTGCCCCTGAAGCTGTGCCTGCTCGTGTAGCTGTGCCTGCTCCTGTAGCTGTGCCTGCTCCTGTAGCTGTGCCTGCTCCTGTAGCTCTGCCTGCTCCTGTAGCTGTGCCTGCTCTTGTAGCTCTGCCTGCTCCTGTAGCTGTGCCTGCTCCTGTAGCTGTGCCTGCTCCTGCGGCTGTGCCTGCTGCTGCAGCTGTGCCTGCTGCTGCGGCTGTGCCTGCTCCTGTAGCTCTGCCTGGGTCGGCCCCTCGTTTCACACTATGTGGTTAAAGCTTTCGACAAAAGGGAAATGCATATATGCGTCGGTGATTACACTGCAGTTGCTGGGGTCTAGTGAATTGGTCACAGATAATTTTAAAGTGATCATGCATATATTAGAATTCACAAGCGTTTGCTTGCTTCATGGATGTGATTCAAGTGTGTGTTTACACCCGTGGCTAGCACTGATATCGTGTGTGTGTGTGTGTGTGTGTGTGTGTGTGTGTGTGTGTGTGTGTGTTTGGAGGGGGGGGGGGATTGTACTGATGAAGGCCTTTTTTCAGAGGACGCCTATCCATTTAGATTTGTTTGCTAAACTGTGAATTTAGTCATTGGATCGACACATACACAAACGACAGAAGTGTAATAATTCACGAAATTACAGAAAACAGAGGCACAAGAAAAGCTATAATTTGCTCGCATACGCGCCTGCAGGCACACATACGCACATACATCCACGCACACATGCATAATAATACACACCACATATTAATAAACGACCTGTAGTCATTGGCAGCGTCTCTCGAGGAAACTGCGCTACACGATGGGGTGGAAAACGTTACCTCGCAAATGTAAGAATGTGGAAAACCTGTCGTTTGCCATCGCGGTCGTGGCCTTATGGACAGGATGAAGTGACAAAGTAAAAATGTTCTCCGTAACTCTTCGAGAAGCTGACCTTTGCTTATATGATTGGAACCACCATGAATTACGCAAATCAAAATAAACTTGCAAATTGGGCTAGGGTATGTGACAACGAAATCGATCACATTGTGATAAAGTAACGTACTGTGCTTCTCCATAAACTTTCAAAATAATCGCTTGAAACTATTTTTAACATTCGTATCTAGACGTTACTTACATACAAGAAGGAAAAATGATGGACCACATGTCTAGATATTAAAAATGTTTACGTCACAACAACATTAGGGTGAGCGTTTCACATGCCAAAGTCAAACAACTATATTTTCCTAAAATGTAATACCGGTATCTCTGTATCCCTAGTACACTTACACATAAAAAGATTATAGTGTGCGGGTGAAGTTCTAACGTTATTGAACCAAACATTCCGAGAAAAGGTGTCACAATATTAAGCAGGAGATAAAAATAGGAAAGAATGAAAGAAAAAGAAGAAATGGCACATATATATTGTATTCGTTTCTCACAACTCTCAAATAGCCCATAGTTAAGCAAACCAGTGAGAAATAAATATTCAGATAACATATCCAGACAATTCATTCAAAGAAGTAAGGGATGCAAAAGGTGAATTCTAGGGAAAATAGAAGATTTGAATACGGACAAGTAGAACCTGAAAAGTAATCATGTAAATGTTTACAAATGTAACAAACGTTTTTACAATGAATTTCAAAATTTATTTCAAAATATTTTGAGGCAAGGAAGCACACAGATAACTAGGCGAGTGATAGCTAGGAGGCCGGGAAATCACTGTGTGCAAAACCCTTTTTGATAATTATTTTCGAAAGCTCGGGTTTGGGAGGGTTCATGATGTCTTTAATTGACTCTCAGTTTTCTTGTCAGGATTTGATACAATAGTGTGCATGTGGGCTTTTCTATTTTTCTCTGTTGTTAAAGTTAATGGATATGGCTAATTCGGTCAGGCAAGAAGAAATAAAAGATGTGCAAACTTGAAATCAATGTACAAGTGGTGTAGAGAACTGTTGTGGATACTTCTTTTTTTAAGTCTTATGGGGTGGGGTGGTGGGTTCCAGAAACGTGTCATGCATGAACAAAAACTAGCAATGCATCACACACAAGGTGACTTTATTCAAATATCTAAACACAGTTTTCCCAAAACATTAAACTTGCATATGCTTCACCAACAGCCTGACGGTCACATGCTGCTTGTCAGATGTAGAACCGAACTTCTTCGTTGTCAAAAGCATTCAATAGCAAAATCACAAAGGCAAAGGAACACGGGCAAAAGCACAAGGGCGAAAACACAAGGGGCAAAAAAATACAAAGGGGCAAAAACACAAACACAAAGGCAAAAACACGGAGGCAAAAGCACACGGGCAAAAACTCGAGAGCGAAAAAGCACAAAGGGGAAAAACGCAAAAACACAATGACAAAAACATAGAGGCAAAAACACAGCCAAGTACACGTACACTCAGATTTTGGAAAGCATGCGATGGCGGGAATTTTGAGTTACTACGAGTAATAACCATACCGTCACACACTGCACGGTCTTTACCGTAGTTACTGTCAGTCGTCAATGGTTTAAGTTTCCTCATCATTCCCTTTGAGAAAGTTGTTATCCGTCCATCGTTCTCACCCCACATCCTGCATGCTGAAATTCGTCAGACACGACTGCTTTATTCCTTTTGCAAACCTCATGTATTTAAATAAGCCTTCCACCATCGGTAATTGAGTAAAATTGTAATCCAAGCTGTCTTCCATTACCACACACATTTCTTGTCGCTAAATGGCCTCAAGGTGGTTGTCTTGACTATAACAGTTTCAACGCCAGAGGGGGGCCATTTAAGCATTCTGAAACACTTCAGTCAGCCCGACATCTGACGCGCACATTGAGCTGGAAGCCTCTGTAAGGCCCCCCTGTGTGGTCAAGCAGCAGCTTTTGTGTCCAGCCTCGAATGTAGTGCAGCCACCTCCTCGTCACTTGGCGTCTGGCCGCTGCTTTTTTGCGTCTTCAGCTTGTGACTCTGCTTTAGATCTACGTTTGGTCGCAGTGCTGCTTGTGGAACGGACCTGCATTTGCGAATGGTCCTGGTCGCGACGCTCAGACAACTGGAAAGTTTGCAACACGTTCATGTCGTGTGGAAAGCGGGGGTAGCGGCGTGTCCGTCTCTCCCTTGTGAAATCTGTGGTGATGGAGTTACAGCTGTGCAAGTTACTAAGAAGTGTCTCGTCAAAGCCTCCAACGATGCTGATCTCGTCACCGTCCAGGAAAGTGCCGAACACTCTTCTCATTCCCATTCCCTCGACATGTATAGAGTCGTGCTTGACCAGGTTGTGTCCATCCACTGTAAACCTCACCATGACGCCGTTCCCGAAAAGGAAGCTATGAGCGCCTTGCAGAAAACCAACGTACTTGGGAGCCGTGAAGAACAGTATCATGTCAAATTCGTGTAGAGGAGAGAACTCTGGAGTAGAAATCATGCCAGTTTGAGTATCGTACAGGATGACATGAACAGGTTCTGGTTTGTTTATGTCCTCATCCTGGTCTCCACCCACTCCTTGCTGTTTTCGATGGCGTTTAGTAGTAGTTTCAACCTTAGCTTGCCTACCAACAATGATAACTTTACTTCCTTCGACTGCCAACGAGCATGTATTGAACCAATACGGCTGCAGAGACCCACAAGAGGACCAGCTCCCAAGCGGTGAAGACAGGGTCTCCACAATGTCATGAGCAAATCTCATTACCCTGTCGTTCACACTTGCCATGGCACAATAAATGATTTTCTGCTTCACGCTCCCCGCACTCTTTCATCGTCCGTTCGCCAAGTGAAAGGACCAAACCCCATTGTCCATTGCTTCAGCGATGTACACACGTCCCTGGTGAAGAGTCATGGCGCTGGCACTGGTGACGTTTGCATTAATTCTAGTCACCTGAGTCCACGACGTCTGTCCTTCCCTCCAGCCAAGGATGACCCCTTTGCTCGTGTCTCTCGGCTTGGCCCACAATTTGCCGAGAGCAAAGTGGGTGTACAGGTCGATTGGACTTTCGGTTCCTTCCGATTGCTGCTGGCTGATTGACAAGCCTTGACTCAGGCTGAGGGTGAGCTTGGCAGCCACGTCTTTACCAGCCATCTCACCTGGTGCCGCGCTCTGCTCTGAATCCGCCTTTCCCGTTGCATTGCCCGCCGCTGCATTAAAAGTCGACGACGAAGTAGCGAGCTCCATCCTCTGAAAGTAGAGGACAGCAATGCTCACCACGATGTCAAAAGAAATGTTGGTTACCTGTGCGGTTTTTAAGCTCCTCTGCTGCAAGAAATCGGTTTTACCCACAGGATACTTTCGCCGCGATATCTCACAATGCGCGTGGAAAGTGTCTGATAGAACCATAACCTTTTCGGGGTGAAAGGGATAGACACACAACAACAACAAGTTGTCAGATCTTTGGCAGAGATCAAGCTCGCGACTCCCCGTTTAGAATAATGCAGCTAAAACGCTGCGAAGACCTCTACTTAACAGCTCATATTTAGGTCAGTGCGCCGATATCAGAGCACTTCTGAGAAACAAAACACTTGTCCGGTATAGTTTAGCTCGACTTGGTCGGATATCATGCTTGCATTATGTTCGTGTTTTGATCCTAGTGCAAGAAATGCATTCCGCTACTATGCCATTGTTGTGAGTCGATTTGAGTCCAACACGGTATCTGAAAGGCGGGCATTATCGGCGTGGACACATATTCTACCAAACTGATGTAGCTCTGCACTAGAATGTTTGATGATTGATGTATGTGGACAATGAAAGAACTACCTCAGGATGTCCTTTCAGGGCTGTAGTGAGTGCCACGTGTTCAATAGCCCGATATCATTGTAACTGTACCCCTCATACTATGGAATTGAACACACTACGGTATATAAAAAAGGCATATGCCTCTACACGATTCCATTCCCATCTGTAAATCAACAGCGCAAATGCATCGTTCTTTATCCATCCCAAGTGTGTGCTACGCTCGAAGAAGATTTGAGGAGAAAGTTCATCCGTGAGTACAGCAACATTTATTATAGAAAACTCTGCGTTGATTTTTCTTATAAAGGTCCCAGCAGTTTTGGGCTAGAATTTGAGCCAGACTTAACGCCCTCCTTGTGAGAGCATGAGTGTTCCTATGACAACTTCAGTACAGACAACCTTTCACACGTGTACAGATCAAAGACATTGAAAGTAACAATGAGAGCGGTCACATGACTGGAAAATGACTGGGAAAACGAGTGAATGAACGATTTCATTGTCAGGCCGACAGCTCAAAGAATTGATGGTTATCATTATTGAATGTTGCAAATATGCCACTATTGTTATACTGTGACGCCAACGCTTTGCCAAACGGGTTGCCTCACGGTTTGCCTCACGGTTTGCCTCACGGTTTGCCTCACGGGTTGCCTCATCATGTACTAGACGATGCAATCTAATGTAATGTGGACATAGGAATATTGCACGAGTTTGGACCGGCCAGTCGGGGAAAATCACGGAAACCTCGCCCAATCCTCGTGGAGCTGTCAACATTCCTTCACAAGGTAACTTTCCTGAAGTGCGGCAGGGATCCCTTGTGAAGGCTAGGAGTAAATACATCCAGCGAGTTGACACCTCGACAAGCCCGGACTCTACTGGAAAAAGATATGTCTTATGTTGTGGAGGTTGTCTGTGAATAACTGTTAACTGTCTTATGTTGTGGAGGCTGTCTGTGAATAACTGTTAACTGTCTTATGTTGTGGAGGCTGTCTGTGAATAACTGTTAACTGTCTTATGTTGTGGAGGCTGTCTGTGAATAACTGTTAACTGTCTTATGTTGTGGAGGCTGTCTGTGAATAACTGTTAACTGTCTTATGTTGTGGAGGTTGTCTGTGAATAACTGTTAACTGTCTTATGTTGTGGAGGTTGTCTGTGAATAACTGTTAACTGTCTTATGTTGTGGAGGCTGTCTGTGAATAACTGTTAACTGTCTTATGTTGTGGAGGTTGTCTGTGAATAACTGTTAACTGTCTTATGTTGTGGAGGCTGTCTGTGAATAACTGTTAACTGTCTTATGTTGTGGAGGTTGTCTGTGAATAACTGTTAACTGTCTTATGTTGTGGAGGCTGTCTGTGAATAACTGTTAACTGTCTTATGTTGTGGAGGTTGTCTGTGAATAACTGTTAACTGTCGTATGTTGTGGAGGATGTCTGTGAATAACTGTTAACTGTCTTATGTTGTGGAGGCTGTCTGTGAATAACTGTTAACTGTCTTATGTTGTGGAGGTTGTCTGTGAATAACTGTTAACTGTCTTATGTTGTGGAGGTTGTCTGTGAATAACTGTTAACTGTCTTATGTTGTGGAGGTTGTCTGTGAATAACTGTTAACTGTCTTATGTTGTGGAGGCTGTCTGTGAATAACTGTTAACTGTCTTATGTTGTGGAGGTTGTCTGTGAATAACTGTTAACTGTCTTATGTTGTGGAGGATGTCTGTGAATAACTGTTAACGCAAAACGAGCAACGACAAGGCGTAGAGACGCCGCCTTAAATCATTAACAGTACATAGTTTTGACTGAAGCCATGATGTCTGCTCCGGATAGTTTCAATAGTGTCTGATTTTATCATCTCAAACCATACTCGTTTATCACTTTCTAAACACCTCTCTCTCTCTCTCTCTCTCTCTCTCTCTCTCTCTCTCTCGCACGCACGCACGCACGCGCGCGCACACAAACACACACACACACACACACACACACACACACACACACACACACACACAAGATGTTGTTGTCGACGAGATTAATAGATATGACTAAGCTTTATCTGCTGACACGTCAGTCGGATTAACAGCTCGTTTGAATTTACTTACAAGATAATCTACTCATGTCCACAGATCACCCGTCACGTTCACAACATGATTTTAAGATATGCATGATAAACCAGGATGCCAGACGTATGCACATATTTTCAATCCTGAAAGAGTGACGCATCCTTTTTTCTCGAACAGCACATCAATATTTCATTTTAACTTTCTTTGTTTGAGAATAAATCAGAAAGTATTGACTTTGCACGCATCTAAAGTGATGTTACAAATACGGTAGTTTTTTTCTTCTTTCCAAACGCCAAAATAAAGATTCAGAAGTGGAACTGGAAGTCTCCAAAACATGCAGAGAGGTCAAGATGAGGCAGGGGAAAGAAGAGTGGGAAGGCCAGGATAAAGTAGATGTGGAAATAATACTAAGTTTTATTGCCTTTGAGTATGAGCCTCTAAAGACTGAAGTCATCGATCTCGAAATTTGCTCGAGCTGGTCAGAAAGAGCGCGGACACTTTAAGCCTCAATTTCCTTAGGGCGTTCTCACACGGCAAGTTTTCTTAAAGGACAGGAAGTTTCTCTTGTCTCTGCTAAGCTTTTCAACTCGAAATTTGCGTGCCTCGCCATTTGAAAGTTCCTTATCTGGCATGTCTCGCGATATCGTACGAGTGATAACAACCTAAATAAAGAGAGCAGAGGACACTCGAGGTTTATTTACCTGTCAAGCCTATAAACAGAATATACTCTCTGAGAGGTGGAGACGAAGAGGAAGAAGGGGGGAGAGGGAGGGGGGTGGAGTGGGGAGGGGGAGGGGGGAGGGGGGAAGAGGGAGACCTGTAATTGATTTAATTACCAGACGAATCCAGCTGCGTCATTGTCTAGAGCCAGAGAGATTTTTATCTGATGGTGAGAGCAGCAAAATGACTTCTGCTACGAAAGAGGGAAGGGGGCGGAGGGGATTGTAGGTGTAAATTCCATCTTAAAAGCTTAGATTCACGATTCTTGCCAAAGATTACCCTTCAAAAGTCACAGATGACCGAGTTTGATCTCTGTCTCGGTGGCACAACGCAGACAGGTCTACGACGTTTTGTACTGCTTCTCATCCAGAATGACAAAACTCCATTTTAAAAGCTTATGAAAAAACTTTATGATCATACAATATAATTTTTCCTCTCTTATAAAAGTACGTACACACGCACACACACAAACACACACACAAACACACACACACAAACACATACACACAAACGCAAACGCAAACGCACACGCAAACGCACACGCACACACAAACACACAAACACACACACACACAAACACGCACACACAAACACATACACACAAACACACACACACAAACACAAACGCACACACACACACACACACACAAACAAATAAACACACACACACACATACACGCGCACGCACGCACAAACACACACACACACACACAAACACACACACACACACACAAACACACACACAAACACACACAAACACACACACACACACACACACAAACACACACACACACAAACACGCACACGCACACGCACACGCACACACACAAACACACACACACAAACACACGCACACACATACACACGCACACGCACACACACACACATAAACATACACACGCACACACACACACACGCACACACACACACACACACACACAAACACACACACGCACACACACGCACGCACACACACACACACACACAAACACACACACGCACACACACACACAAACACACACAGGCACACACACGCACACACGCGCGCGCACACACACACACACACACACACACACACACACACACACGCACACACACACACACGCACACACACACACACACACACAAACACGCGCACACACAAACACACACACACACAAACACAAACGCACACGCACACGCACAAACACAAACGCACACGCACACGTACACGCACAAGCACACATACACACACCACACAAATACGAGCAGACGCATGCAAATGCAACCCCTCTCTTACACAGTGGACATCATCAGTTACTCGTCTACAGGCGACGGAAGGACCTGAAACGTGAAATTGAGCTACAGCTGCTTTATGGGCAGGGAGCCTAGTTGTCGATTCTTATATTCTGTAGAATACTGATCTGTGGCTTGTTTGTAACAGTACCTTCATATTTAAGTCAACCTGAACTTCATTGGGCTACATTTTTTAAAATAACGATTTTAATGAGAGTAGTGCATTGATAGTAACTGAACATATGGACGAAACTGTATGATTTTTACAAAGTTCATACTTTTTTTCTTCACCGAGTTGATTCCTAAAGATGCACGATGCAGTTGCGTACAACTTGTACCGACTCACTTGATTCAGAAATGGTTTCACCATCTTAAAGAGCATGAAATATTCAGTTACTGAATGAGTCGAAGTCGGCAAGATTTCCGGACACTGTACTCCTGTTTTGAAATCTCGGCCTTACAGTCACGTGACTCTCACGCCCGGGGAGTTATGCTAAGATGCGGCCGCGTTAATGTATCTGCGTTTTGCGACAAACGTCTTGCTCGGCGATACTGTACTCCATGCACCTTAACGGTCCGCGTGATTCGGGTGTAATCTTAAGCTAAACGACGTTTATAAATGTCCTTTCTTGCGAGAAATGCCGAGATTCGAAATTGGGGTACAGTGTCCGGAAATGTTGCCGACAACGACCATTTCAGCGTTACTAATTAGAAATGCTACATACCTCAACATCAACCGATTCGGGTCCCACGAAAGATGGATGTATCTCGGTACCTTTATGCTAGAACCTGTGATCGAATCTAGAGGTGTTTATCTCAACCAAGCTTAGTTCAGTTCTACTTATTCAGAAAGCTTTCCGCGCACAAACAATTCTTATCCAGATTATCAAAGGTCTGAGGAAAATAAGAAATGTAAATGCAAATGCAACTGATTTGCAAATACATGTACATGTATAACTTATTTAGGTGTGCTTTGCAGAAATCCGTATACTTGATGACTGGCATGTTTTTCAAACTTGTTTACTTATCTACTTGGAAACAATTCTATAAAATGCCTGCTGTTAGAGGACGTCATCTAAGTCAAGGAGTGTGTCCTTAATCCATTGCTTGGTGAGGCTTCACTTGCTCATAATTACAACCGTCATTGCCTTCATTCGTGCAATCTCTCTCTCTCTCTCTCTCTCTCTCTCAACACCAGAAGATGAGGTCATGATAATTCAATCAATAATTATTTATGCAAATACATTGTATAATATGGAATTTGTCATGCAAAGATCAAGCATGCATAAGAGAAACATGTATATCATTAGCCAGTCATATTTATGCAAATGTTGAAGATGTAAATCAGTCCTTATTCAATATATTCCTTTTGGCGAGAAAGACCTTCATCCCAAGTGGAAAGACAGGCTGTTTTGTCTCGGACTTCTATTAATATTTCTACTGTGTTTTTCCCCTTCAGCAATTCCCTAAGAACTGATGCTGCACCGTCTCTGTCTCTCCGTAGCCTCCTTGTTGTTGAGCATATTCCTCACTAACAGGACTCTTCCTTAATGTATGACACATCACGGTCAACTGCATTCAATGGATGTGGTACAGTATTTCAGAAAATGTCATCAGGAAACAGTGACACCCTAGCTTGGAAGCTGGGATAGCAATTACTGTCTTTTCCACATTATTCCCTCCACCTAACACTTCATTTCTAAGACAGAACTCCCGTGGTAGAAATTCCACGGAAAGTGAAACACCACACAATCATAAAGAAATACAGAAAAGGAATGAAGGAATGGATGGATGGGTGGGTGGGTGGATGGATGGATGGATGGATGGATGGATGGATGGGTGGGTGGGTGGGTGGATGGATGGATGGATGGATGGATGGGTGGGTGGATGGATGGATGGGTGGGAGGGTGGGTGGATGGATGGATTGATGAATACGGTCTATCAGCAACTGCATGTTCTGTAAAGTTTTTGAGTATAAAATCATTGAGCTGGTTCAAGTAAAATAAAGTCTAGTCTCGATATTATCGAAACGCGATGGGTCTATTTTTACCCCTCAACCAAAGGAAGTTGTCATCCAAGACATCGAATGTAACAGTGTACACAAGCTGGTCAGTAAGTAAACGTTTGCGCCCAAAAATAAATATGTGTTGGTGCGTGTGTGTGCGCGTGCGTGTGTGTGCGTGCGTGTTGTGTGTGTGTGTGTGTGTGTGTGTGTGCGTGCGTGCGTTCGCGCGTGTGTGTGTGTGTGTGTGTATGGTTCAGTGTAAGAAAATAATGTCCTCTTACGATTGCTCATAACTGAAATGAGAGAACGATACTCGTTATCTATGTCACTGGTACGGATGCACATCCTAATGTCTGCCACATATTATTTTGCTCTGGAGTGAATATGTGAATCACTGAACGAATGAATGAACGAATGAATTAATTAATGGACGATGAATGAATAAATGATTTTTGTTACAGGGCCTATCAGCCATGCTCCGTTCTGAAAGACCACTTTTTAAAACTGAGAGCATTAAATAAAGAAATATAAACATATTTGTAAATTATCCATACATATAATCTATAAAAGTAGCTGTACGCATATATATGTCAACGTATAAATGTGTCTATGTTCACTCGTTTGTAAACAATATCACAAATATTTAAAACGTATTATTTAAAACATCACACATGTGTGTATGTAAAACGTATATGGAAAACAAAAATCCACACAGCATATTTTAAAAATCATTATAAAAAGTAAATGTTAATAAACTTATCACAGCATGATTATCTTTGACCGTCGACACTTTGTGAGTTGTAAAAGTAAGCCTGTCTACAGAAAGTCCAGCGCTCTCAACGAGATTCCCAAAATGCTATGGAATCCTGAATCTGCATAACTATGTACTAAGGCACAAATATAGTTGTTGTTACAGTATGGTCACACAAAAGTACAGGGTATGTAGGAGGTCGGCCTAAACTTTAAAAAAAGAAGTATGTTTTAGAAGAGGCCAGATTGTCCATGAATACAGTTCCAGGTATTCTGAGAAAGCTTTTTGAAACGTAAATAATGGATTATCCAAGTGCTCATAGGGCAGGGAAAATGCGAGAGCACGCAATCCCTTGTTTACCGTCACTTTCTCTGTTTAGGGTGGACATTAAATAAATTGAGTCGGTCGGGTTACCGTAACCGCAACTATTTTTGTTATTGTTGCCTTATGATATGCGTGACTCGGTCTCAGGGCTTGGCAGTAGGTCAAGCAGTCCTTCAGGGTCTGCGGCGACAGGTCCTGCATGCATAAGATAATGTAAAACTGTTCAGCCTCGGAATCGACACTAGAAACACCCAAGTATATGTCTCCCCCTATCTGTGTACATAGCGAATGTACTGACCGTAGGCTTCAGTAGAGATAGGTCCTACACAACGATGAACGCAGTTCATAATATATTTTGAAATCATCTTCATACTGTTGTTTGCAGATAAAACAGCTTTATTGCTGACACACTAATGATTTGCAAAATCGGATGAACATAATTGTGCGCTCGTGAAAATGATCAGAGCTGCAGGCAAACGTGATTCTGTCATGTATACATCTGGCGCACATCTTGTCAAGCAGATAAAGATTTGGTGATACAAAAACGTAAGCACTTGTAATTGATTTCAAGGAATATTCATGTCGATAAAGCTGAGCATAACACTGCTTCCACAGAGTATGGTTTCAAATCAAAAACAGTTCCTGTGTAAGCTATCAAAGGTCACAGACATGCAAGGTACGAGAATCTATATGTACTGTTTAAGGTGTTCCTTTCGAGAACACAATCTTTCTTTAATCTTCCCTGCGAAAATGCGGGGAGACGGGTGGATGGGCGTGGGGTTAACTATCCAATTATTGGAATTCTATACGTTCCTGCCAAGAAAGAAATTATGTAATATGTACACAAGAACGCAATGAAATGTAATGTAGTGTGTAGAATGTGGTCGATACTATTTGTACACTACTACAGCTATCTGCCACGTGAACTGCTTGTTGAACATTTGGAAATTAAATCGTGTAGCTATCTCGATGAATTGTAGAAATTGGTGCTGCTGTGTGCAAACAGGAAATAGAAATGTACCTCTTAAATAGTACCAATTCTTGAAGATATTTTGCATGCACGACATCTACAAACTATATACATTTTCATGTTTAGATGTTTAGATGAAAGCTATTTTCATACTGGGATCAGAAAGTCTCTAAACTCAAAAGCGGTAAGAAAATGTGCATTGTAAGTTCATGAACCAGAATACTATTTACAAATAACTAATATCATGTTGAAGTGCATGAAAGACGTCTCTTAGTTTTAATGTCACAGGCATTGCTGTACACGTTCTTACATAATACTCACTAACATGCCCAGGGAAGACAAAAAAAACGAACTACGCTGCTTGCGTGATTTCTCTGTAAATGAGATTTTTTAAATAAGCATCTGAGACCATTAGCAAAATGTATCATGCCAATACCGTAGTAAGCTTGTTAATCTCCGAAATCTCGTAAACAAATGCAAGTCGAAGTATGTATCTCTTCCATCTCCTGAAAAGGATACGTACTGCTCACGTATATTCACATCTTGATCTATACATGCATATGTGGTTTATTGACTTTGGATGCGGATTCTTTTTCTAATACATTCATCAAAGTTTGCCCCGTCCTTGAAATGAGCTCAAGGTCTATTAGGACGACTCTCTGTGTGTCCTGTTGTCTTTCTGTATCTGTCTCTGTCCGTCCGTCCGTCCGTCCGTCCGTCTATCTGTCCGCCTCTGTGTGTGTGTGTGTGTGTGTGTGTGTGTGTGTGTGTGTGTGTGTGAGTGCATGTGTGAAAGTGCGTAAGCGTTTATGCATGCATGCGTGTGTGCAAATAAATAAATGAATGTTTATTGCTCAAGGGCCTATCACCCCTTATTCGGCTATGTAAGGTCTCAACATGTGCTTACAAAAGTAATAGTATAAACTAAGAAAGGATGTACATATTTGTAAAGTATGTATGCACATACAAGTAGTTCTACTCATTTTCTTACACGTTAACATACAAATGAGTATATGTACAATCATTGATGACAAATGTCACAAATATTAAACGTTTGTTACCCAAACCGTATTTGGATATTAAAAAGCACACGTGAAAAGTATTACGAATATTCTAAACTTGTAATAAAAAGCAGTAGATTGCAAAAATCATATATGCTTCTCAACTGTTGCGAAGGATAGTAGCTTTGGCGCGAGGTGTATTCAGTTAGACACAAAGTATGTGTTAAAATGTGATACTCCTGGTAAGGAATTCATTTCTAATTAGTACTCACTGAAAAGTATGTTCAAATTCTCAATTGTAGGGGTAATACAGGTTCCCTCGTGGATATACGCTCACATTTACAGTTTTCTGGGCTTGATGAGAAAATGTTAATCATTGATTCACACTTGAATGTCGACTTTATTCTGTCATTTGGTGAATTCCTGTGATGAGAGATGGCTCAAACAAGGCGAAGGCAACACCTGACACCAGAACAACTTGTGTTTTACATTGGAATGCTGGAAGGGGGATCCATCCAGACCCAAGATGCGACTGCTCTCGGCGTATCTCAAAGGGTCATCAGCGGGCCATGGCAGAGGTACCAGACGTTTGGAACTGCAGCCAGAAGACGCGGTAGAGGCAGACAACGCGCCACAACCCCGAGGGAGGACTGGCATCTGGTCATCGCGGCACGAAATCGGTTCCGGACGACTAGTGGGTTGCGTTATGACTTCATGCAGACCATTGGAGCCTCCGTTTGCACTCAGACAGTGAGCAGACGGTTCACGAGGCAGGGCTCCAAGCCAGGAGACGTATGGCACGTGTGTCTCTCAACTACGGCCAGCCATAACGGCGACTTGGGCGGACTTTGTGGTACACTCATTTCTTGCAGGTGGTTGTTGGAAGTGATATCCCAGTTTGATTGTAAAATTACTATCTTTAAAAATGCTCTTAACGTAAATAGAGAGTCGACCTCGGAGGCCCATGTCATGGAGATCGTAGGCCTCTTTTAAAGTTAAAAAAGGTCACCACGTGATCATGTCGGACAAAGAACTTCTTATAAGTGTCTCGCGCCGCCCAAGATGATCCATTGTACTTGTTTGCTTCCGGAAGCCACACTGGACGTCATTGAGAAATCCATGCGCCTCCAGAAACCAGACAAGCCCTCTGTTAATAATATGCTCGATGGTCTTGCAGATACAATGTTTTAATTCTTGCTTAAGGATGGGTATAACGGCATAAGGATGGGAAAGATCCTGTGATCCATATATGATTAGATATTTAACAAACACTGGAAAGATAGTACAGGAAGATGTTTCAACATCTATGGCAGTAAATGATCCCGAAGCTGGACTTAAATGGGAAACTTTCCTTTATTACTATCTGTGTGTGTGTGTGTGTGTGTGTGTGTGTGTGTGTGTGTGTGTGTGTGCGTGCGTGTGTGTGACTGCATGCGTGCGTGCACGTGCGTGTGTGTGCCTGCGCGCGCATGAAAGTCAATCAGTCTGCCTGACAGACTGTGTTTTTCTGTGTTATTTCGTATCCATAATTTTGTATTTTCGAGCGTCTTTCTGACCGTGACCATGATCTTGACAAGTTTCGGAAAGAATTCCGCATGTGGGCATTCCTACAGAGACAGTTTTGTTGGAAGCATCGTCCTGGCTAATTAGCTGTATCGTCTGTCTGTGAGAGAGTATGGTTTTTGTAACATGTAAAATGATGGCAGTTGGAATGAAATGGTGACAATGCAAGAATCATTCGTAGGCATCAATATTTCAACTTTCAAACATCAGACTATCACATCGGGCAGTGTATTTACGTTTGGGTATCGAGCAAGTTATCGAAGAGTGCACCAATAGAATTTCACATTAAGAGTTGCGTCCCTTCACAATAAAAATCCTTCGTTCCATTGCTTCATCTCTGCTACGACGTAGCTGCCTAAGGAATGTTGATTGGTTGGGTTTTGTAATAACTTAAAAAGCACATTATCATAAAAAGTAGAAAGTTTGGGAGGCCCAATTTGAATATATGTATCCCCATATTTATTTCATATTCAATTTTATCCCTCTTGATCGAAGAAACGACTTAATAAAAGCAGTAGGGTCGATTATCATTGATACACAATCTTTGGTGACGTTTCACCCAGTGGCGGAGGTCAACATCCTATCAAGGTCGCGCAGCGGCTGGAGCATCTCAGAAGGAGCTCTAACTGCTTCACACTAGAGTGCGCCACTTGCTGTGCCTAACAACAATGACACTACAGTGCACGTAGTCGTATTTGATTGACATACTAAACATCAAACTTAATGGAAGTCACTCCATGGATTTGCAAGATAAACATGCTTCGAGCCACGGAGTGTACAATCACGAAAGTAGCAGACGTGCCGATTGCTCTCAGATTTCTAAGGAATAAATGTTTACGTGCTCTAATCATTGTGGCAGAGTGGATTGATTGTATGCCATAGTTTGATATATGTTGTAAACGTCGGTATTTATACCCATGCATGTAACGAAGTAGCAGACGACACATTTTGGGATTCCCTTGACCTTCCTTTATGACTGGTAATGGTAACCTTCCTTTTGTTATCAACGATAATTAACCCTGATGCTTACATGTATATTAAGTCGTCTAGTCGATCAAGAGAGATAAAATTGAATGTGAAATAATTTTGGAGATTCATGTATTTAAAGAGGGCCGTCAAATCGTTCTACTTTCGTGAAAATATGCTTTTTAAGAAATTAAAGAAATCAACCAGTTGAAACTCCCGAGCCTGTTACATCGTAGCAGAGATGAAGCAGAGTGCAACGGAACGCCGGGAAAGTATCTGCTGTGTCCGATTCGGGCTTCAAAAATGCCAGTCACCATAGAACAAGTATGCATCATATAGTTTCAAGCAGATGAACAAATTTTGAAGGTGAAGATTGTAAAATTGTCTAAAAATACATTTGAACAGTGAGATGGGATTACCAGTGTAGAGTAGTGGTTGCAATTTCTCGGTCGCTGTCGTTACCTCCCTTGCTCTCTAAAGTAGCAGAAGATGCGCAGATCAGCAATTATCCATTTCTTACCAAGCTCAGAATAGTTGGGGAATTATCGTCCCCCGGCAGATTTCTTACCACAATGAGAAACAACACAACAGCCTGGCACGCTATCAGCAAGAGATGTGATCAAGTCTGCGGAGACACCGGAAAACGCAAGGGCCGAATGTTTGGTAAGGGAAGAAACCTACTCCCCCCTTCCCGCCCTCTTCCCCGCCCCCCTCCACTCGCCTCCCCCTCCCCATTAGGAGCTGGCTGCCCGGATTCAACAGTCGTTCCCTTGTCTTTGACGCCATGCCGGCCTCCATCAAGTTTCCACGGCTGCCACACTGGATGGATGTGTGGTTGGTACCGTACAGCAGAAATGAAAAGGCAAAACAAGCACAATCTTCACTTTGTATTGTGTGCAACAACAAAGAAAGCATTTTTTCCCCAGTCAACTCTCAGCTGTCAAAAGTGCTAACGATTAAAAAAAACCTGTTACTGTGAATCATTTTGAGAAACATTTCACCATAGAAACATCTGCAGAAACGTTTGATAACTGTGTTACAACAAAACAAGAAAATCAGCACGTCAATCACACTAGCTGTGATCGAAAACAGGATATGAAGATTGTCAGCTTGTAGCTGATTAATTACGTCCATTTTGTTGCACGATGAAAAAATTCTTCGACAGTATTAGTAAACATTTTCGTATAGACGTGCCAAATTCGACGTCAAAAGTAAATAACTTAGGCTGGTCCCACATACTCTCTCTGGGGTACATTATTGGAATTGGAAATACAAACAAACAAAGAAACAAAAAGACACGAGCTGAATCAACCAGTCGAAATCAGCATTGCAGTAAGCGGTCTTTCAAGGGTTAGAAAACGTATCAATACAAGAAGAAAAACTTAATAAGTTGAGGTCACTACAGAAATGGAGATTAAAGATAACCATTTGAAAAACGTTGTGTCTCTGCCATAACCCAGTATAAAGATAAATTCCGAGAGACTGTTTCGAGTGGCAGATGAGCAATTAAAGTCCCACTTAATTCCCTACATGTCGATAGTCAGGTATCAAACATATCATTGAAAGATCAACACTTGTATGCAGGCATCTTTGAACGGCACAACGGGGTAGATTTCTATTACTGGAACATCCAGGTCCCCACCCAGGAGTAAAATGCGTATCTGTGAGGGCTGAGATGGAACATTTTGAAAGCTAACTTTGGCGCGTTCATCTGCAGCCTGGTTACATGCTCCCCGGGGAGTTGACATAGTGTCAGACTGATAATAAGATTAGCCTGATGACCAGGGGGTGAATGTGTGTAGTTTGAACATCCAGCAATGAATGGAAAAGTCGCAATGTAAAAAAGAGCACCTTTACCCCTACATTAAAGAGTAGTGTTAACGTTCTATCTTTTTTTAGGGGACGCAGATAAGTTTTAGACCGTAATGATGGGAAATAGCTGTCAAATCATCTCGGGCAGCGACTGAACCACGGGAACTAATAGCCTCGCACAACTGCCAACATATCGAACTAGTACGCCAAAACCCGATCTAATGATAACAAGAAGGGCAAAGCCCACATGACTCACATGCTGAGATGTTGTGTTGTAAAACAGTTATCTTTCATAGTTCAGGGTCAAGGTTATATTGAAATATTTTTAATAGTATTCTAATATATTTTTTCAGCTCTGACGTTATTAAATTATCACTTCCACCAATAAAGTAAATTCATAAACAGTTGTTTTCTGATTAAAAAATATGTGAACTAGCTATCAATTTCACTGTTTCCATTTCAAACTTTTCACTGTTTTCAAATGGGTCACAATGACCTTGACCTTGATAATATATAACCACATTTGACCTAGTATGAAAGTATAACATGTGTACTACAATGTTATGAAGTTTGGAAGAGTTATCTTTCATAGTTCAGGGTCAAGGTCACTTCAAAATATTACACAATCCAACTTTAAAGAGCTCCTGTGACCTTGACCTTAAAGCAAGGTCAATCAAACTGGTATCAAAAGATAGAGATTACTTGCCCTATATACCATATATAGGTCAGGTATACAATCTCAAAAACATCAGAGAAAATTGGGAAAATGTGAAAAATTTGCGTTTTTTAGACAACATTTACGGCCCCTGCGACCTTGACCTTGAAGCAAGGTCAAGTCACTATGTATGTTTTTTGACGCCTTGTCATCCTACACCATCATGCCAATTGGGTGTTGATAGACTTAATATTCTCCGAGAAAAATCCAACGTTAAAGTTTTTTTACGGACGACAGGACGCCCAGACGCCCGGACGCCCGGACATACAACACGGGTCACCTAGTATGAAATTATAACATGTGTACTACAATGTTATGAAGTTTGGAAGAGTTATCTTCCATAGTTCAGGGTCAAGGTCACTTCAAAATATGTATACAATCCAACTTTAAAGAGCTCCTGTGACCTTGATCTTGAAGCAAGGTCAATCAAACTGGTATCAAAAGATAGGGATTACGTTGCCCTATACAACATGTATAGGTCAGGTATCCAATCTCAAAAACTTAAGAGAAAATTGGGAAAATGTGAAAATGGCTTATTTTTAGACAACATTTACGGCCCCTGCGACCTTGACTTTGAAGCAAGGTCAAGTCACTATGCATGTTTTTTGACGCCTTGTTATCATACACCATCATGCCAAATTGGGTGTTGATAGACTTAATAGTCTCCAAGAAAAATCCAACGTTAAAGTTTTTTACGGACACCCAGACGCCCTAACGGACGAAACGGGTGAGTACATAGACTCACTTTTGCTTCGCATGTGAGTCAAAAAAGATGCGTCCATCAGCGTAGTCAGTACATGTAGTTCGCCGGCGGCCAATGCACTCTTGCAGGGGGGTAATGTGACTGCTCTGTGGTTGCGCGAAGTTGTCATTGTAGTGAAGGAACACATTAACTGGGTCGTGTCAACGCTCCATCCCTTTTGGGTTGACGCAGACATGTTTCAAATCCGTAATGATGGGAAATGGCAGTGATGTCATGCCGAGCAGGGACTGTACCACGGGGTAGAATGATAACAATGGACATTACCGGTTTGTTAAAACATCACGAAGTGTCTATCCCACTGCCTTTCCAACTCGAACACCTCTTTGAAAATGCGAGATGGTAGGCCTGTTGCATTCAACACGGATTTGAGCACAACTCCCGTAAAAAAACTTGCAGAAGATCACTGTTATATTTTTCAGTCATGAGTTCTGTGTTCGGTCTCTGTGAGCTGCTCGAGTCCGCACCGAGAACTACCTATTCTGTTGACTATTGCCAAAATGTTTTTTCTTCTAGCACATACTCTAGCCGTTTTCTCAAGAATCATCTTTCCGTAAGAATTCTATCTACCACACGTCTTCTTTGGATCTTTTCACTTATCGTTGAGATGGTTTCTAGGTGGCTTGTCACTGGGGTCCACTTCTCTCATAGCAAGGAGAACACATTTTTCCACCTCGACAGGATTATCCATTACCATGACAGTTCTTCAGCGTTCTCTGACCAGAAGGATCTCCTGTATTACTTCTTGAACTCTTCTTGTGTTGTCTTTTCTGGGTCATCCACGTGCTTTGGCAACTGACGCTCGTAATCCATTTGGCGAATGGCTCTAGCAAGGCTGTCTCGTCTGAGCGGCGTCTGTTCCTGTGCCCAGCCTCGATTGCACTGCGTCTCCCTTGAACCGGCCCTCGGGTCGCCGCTCTTGTCCTGCCAGGCGTTACGGCACTGTTCCAGGCTTTCGCTCTGAATGTCAGTCGCGCGTTGATTCTGGCGTGAGGTGTGCGCCAGCCTCTGCCTCTCCTGCTCCGACAGCTGGAAAGTTTGCCACACGCACGTGTGGTAGGGAAACGCGGGGTAGCGGCATTTCCGGCGCTGGTGACAATCCGTGGAGATGAACTCGCAGTCGTACGTGCTCGAGCTCAACGTATCGTCCCTGCCTGCAATGATGCTGATCTCGTCACCGTCTAAGAAAGTGCCGAACAGCTTCCTCATCCCCATCCCGTCAATGCGGTGGCTATCGTGCTGGATAAGCTTATCTCCGTTCACCGTGAACCTTAGCAGGATCCCATGCCCGGTGAGGAAGCTGTGGGCGCCTTGCAGGAAGCCAATGTACTTTGGAGCCGTGATCAGTACCTTCATGTCAATGTGTTTGATTGGAGAGAACTCGGGGACGGAGATTCGACCAGTCTGCTGATCGTACAGCGCCACGAAGAGAGGCTGAGGGTCATTGGCGCCGAATCTCTGTCTGCCCAAAATAATAACTTTGCTTCCGTGGACTGCCACGGAACATGATGAGAAATACACCGGGCTCAGAGATCCACAGGCCTCCCAGGTATCCTTCTCACGGGACATCACCTCCACAGTATCCTGTGCAAACCTCAGCACCTTGCCGTTCACAGTAGCCAAAGCGCCGAATGTCACAATCTTGGACACCTTTGGCTCGTTCACCCACTGTCCAGTCGTCAGGTCATAGGCCATCACGGAATTGTTCGCTGAGCTGGTGAGAATGATGCGTTCCTCATGCAGAGTCACACAGCTGGCGCTAGTGAAGTCCTTTTGGACTTGCGTCAGATGTGCCCACGACTCGCGCCCCTCCCTCCAAGCAAAAATGACTCCTCCGTCACGGTACCTCGAGGTGCACCATTCTTTGCCAACAAGATAGTGAGTGAACAGGTCAATGGGCCTTTCGGCTCGTTGCGGTTGAGGCTGGTCGAGGGGTGGTCCGGATCCTGGAGTTCGGCTGGGGTCAGTCAGCAGGTTTTCATTGTTGTTCGCGAAAGGTGCGGGATCTTCCTGCAAGTCTCTCTCTCCTGTTTTTGTGGTTTGGGCCGCACCGGAAATCGACGGTGGCCTGCAGTTTGCCACGGGCGTCAGGACACTGAAGACATTTGCAGGAGCACCGAGCACGATCGAAGGCGCACTTGTGGCTGGAGGCTGTTGGAACCGCTGCCTGATGACATCGTTCCCCTGGGAAAAACTGGGATCGGAGCTGATGGAATCAGGAGTGGCCTTTTGCCTGTCGTCGTTGTTCTTGCATTCCAGGGTCGCCATGGCTTTCAAGATGGCTCTGCGAGTGTCCTCGTCGTCTGTGTCTTCTCCCACGGGAAAATCCTCCAAAGGTTCTACCTTGATTATCCTCGCGCCAGCTTTCTTGTCGTCTAAAAGTACAGAGAAAAGCATTTACTATCATGTTGAAGATATAATATACTCGTGACGACTGTATTTCTCGTTTACACATGTTTTACCGGTCAAGCTGGAGATAACAAAAAGGGTAAAGGCTGCACTGGATTTCACGTGGCGGAAGACCGGAACGCTCGGGCTGATATGGTTCCTAATCGGGAGAAAATAGGGGGAAAGTAGATAAAATGTCAGTGCTCTATGCTTCCACATTAGAGGACATATAGAAGAGGGAATACATGTCATGTATATCAACATGTCGGAATCTTGTCCTTCTTATCCGATCGGCATTGGCAGCCAGTCCTTCCCTATAACCGCATGAGATGACAAGTATGCTACACTGTTACAAAATCAGTCAAAATATGTACGCACGGGTTCATACACCATTTAAATATTCTTTATCTTGACACAACCCACCCCCACCTTTCTCTCTCTCTCTCTCTCTCTCTCTCTCTCTCTCTCTCTCAATGGGCCGAAGGCCTAACGAATAAAGTGTTTCGTTCGTTCGTGTTCTCTCACTCTCTCTCTCTTTCTCTCTTTCTCTCTCTCTCTCTCTGTGCGTGTGTGTGTGTGTGTGTGTGTGTGTGTGTGTGTGTGTGTGTGTGTGTGTGTGTGTGTGTGTGTGTGTGTAAATACTGTTATTTACTTATTTTCCCTAGCTTTTCGATTCTTTATACTTTTTGTTTTTGTGTCATTGAAGGCTTTAAGCCAACGGCAACACCTTTTTGTTTTATACTTGTCTTACAATTTTGATTTTGCTATTTTGCTTTTGTTTTATTAAATTTTATTTGTTCCAGGGTTTTCCCATGTTCTTTTTATCTTGAGGTGATAAAATCTAGATACTGTTAAACCCTGAGCAGTAACCACACTTGTGTGTGAATAATGTATATATGTGGTATGCAAAACGATACTATTTCAGAAAGGACGCCCTCCTCTACCCCGGCATGACGTCTTTCTTGCTGAATCCATGCAGCTTGCTGATGTTGCTATTTTCCCTGTGATCGGCAGTACTGCAATCTGTCGGTACAGAATTTCATCTGTCTTTATCATTGTACTCCTCTGATTCACTGATAATAGGCAACACACTTCCCTATGAAATTCCACTGAGTGGGTTTACATCTTCGGGCACGTTTTATGTTTCAAATGGTCTAGATTCTCTCTCTCTCTCTCTCTCTCTCTCTCTCTCTCTCTCTCTCTCTCTCTCTCTCTCTCTCTCTCTCTCTCTCTCTCTCTCTCTCTCTCTCTCTCTCTCTGGTCAAAGTGACAGATGAGGCTCCATCTTTTCCATCTACCTCTACAGATTGCCTGCACGATCCCGAGGCATCCGACAAGTGGACCTTCCTGTCGACACACAAGTGCACCCGGAGAAACTCGACTGGACGGATATGGCGACCGCATGTCTGTTTCAAAATGTTGCTGTTTCTAACGTAATTTGGTCAAATATAGTTCTGGATTAATTAGAATAGCTTAAATATATCATATTCAAGAAGGGGATAACGATATATATGCTCATTTCTAAGCCATTTCGAAGCCATTAGCGCCATTTCGGTAAATAGCATGACCCGAAGATTTGATCGAGACAGGGGTGAACCTTTGCGCTTCGGCTTACGTTGGATGGGATATATTCTGTTCTAATCCTGGAGCTTTGTATAACCGTGCTCTACCCAAAATCTCAGAACTACCATCACGACAGACAAGCTGTGTAATGAGATGGTAAGGTACATAGGCATCATCCTCGCAATGAAGCGTTACTGTACGTCTTATCCTCACTCAACCCTCACGCTCCCTCCCAAAATTTGCTTCCTGAAGCCTAGAAATGAATAAACTTGTGTTAAACAACAGTAATGTTCAATTTAAAATGCAGATCTGAGACTCACCCCCGCGCAGACTCCTTTGTTTTTATTAAGCCGGTTGAGATTTAGCTGATCGTGTGGCCGGCAGCACGCCTTGATCCACGCCATGGCATCGGCTCTTCTGCTTTTTACAGAGGGAAATTGATGCAATTTGCCTCCTACTATTTTATCGGGATATCGTTGATCACCAGAGCATGTGCCCCACTGGCAGTGAACAACCATTTTGTTGTGGTTGTGCGATAGGCTAGAACCGAAGCGAAAACGCGTGATGGAGTCAGAGACACTGCTTCCAGACAGTGCCGTATTTGTGATACGAGTGTGAGCCAGAGAAGTCTGCGCTAAAAATAGACTAGTTCCGCGTCAGCGATTGGCTAAGCCCAGCGACCGCGTGGGCCGTGTGGATGGGCTATTTCTCTAATGGTCGCAAGCGAGAATACACACACTATCACTGCAAGATAAACGTTTTATTTTGGTGTGATTGACCTTTTAGATCCGTCCCAAAGACATTTCGTTGCCCGATAATCGCAGCAATGGAAGCTATCGACGAGATGGCTGCTATTTGCAAAATCGCGGAGTTTATCACGACTCGGACCAGAGCTCCGACGATGGAATATACTGACAATATTATGACATAGCACTGAGCTGAGTTTCTCCAAAGCTACAGAAGAAAGGGGAAACAGTTACTGGGGGTGGGTGGGTGGGGAGGGGGGAGAGACAGTGACAGAAGTTGGAGGAGGCAATAATGACAGTGACAGAGGAAGGAGGAGACAGTGACAGAGGGAGGAGGGCATAGTGACAGAGGGAGGGGGGACAGTGACAGAGGAAGGAAGAGACAGCTCGAGTGACGGAGGGAGAATGGAGGCAGTGACAGAGGGAGGAGGAGGCAGTGACAGAGAGAGGAGGACGCAGTGACAGAGGGAGGAGGAGGCAGTGACAGAGAGAGGAGGAGACAGTGACAGAGAGAGAGAGGAGACAGTGACAGAGAGAGAGAGGAGACAGTGACAGAGAGAGAGAGGAGACAGTGACAGAGAGAGAGAGGAGACAGTGACAGAGAGAGGAGGAGACAGTGACAGAGGGAGGAGGAGGCAGTGACAGAGCGAGGAGGAGACAGTGACAGAGGGAGGAGGAGGCAGTGACAGAGGAAGGAGGAGGCAGTGACAGAGGGGGGAGGAGGAAGTGATAGAGGGAGGCGAAGGCAGTGACAGAGAGAGGAAGACGCTGTGACAGAGGAAGGGGCAGACAATGACACAGGGAGGAGGAGGAAGTGACAGAGGGAGGAGAAGGCAGTGACAGAGGGAGGAGGAGGCAGTGACAGAGGGAGGAGGAGACAGTGACAGAGGGAGGAGGAGGCAGTGACAGAGAGAGGAGGAGGCAGTGACAGAGGGAGGAGGAGGCAGTGACAGAGGGAGGAGGAGACAGTGACAGAGGAAGGGGGAGACAATGACAGAAGGAGGAGGAGGAAGTGACAGAGGGAGGAGGAGACAGTGACAGAGGGAGGAGGAGGCAGTGACAGAGGGAGGAGGAGGCAGTGACAGAGAGAGGAGGAC
Source organism: Theodoxus fluviatilis (assembly GCA_034096865.1). Taxonomy (NCBI): domain Eukaryota; kingdom Metazoa; phylum Mollusca; class Gastropoda; order Cycloneritida; family Neritidae; genus Theodoxus; species Theodoxus fluviatilis. The sequence continues at coordinate 266,116 of JAWQFJ010002485.1, read as the reverse complement.
ACAGTGACATAGGGAAGAGGAGGCAGTGACAGAGAGAGGAGGAGGCAGTGAGAGGGAGAGAGAGAGAGAGAGAGAGAGAGAGAGAGAGAGAGAGAGAGAGAGAGAGAGAGAGAGAGAGAGAGAGAGAGAGAGAGAGGAGGCAGTGACAGAGGGAGGAGGAGACAGTGGCAGAGGGAGGGGGACGCAGTGACAGAGGGAGGAGAACACAGTGACAGAGAGAGGAGGAGGCAGTGAGAGAGAGAAAAAAAAGGTTGATAGACACAGAGAGAGAGAGAGAGAGAGAGAGAGAGAGAGAGAGAGAGAGAGAGGCGGAGGCAGTGACAGAGGGAGCAGGAGGACAGTGACAGAGGAAGGAGGAGGCAGTGACAGAGGGAGGGGGGACAGTGACAGAGGAAGGAGGAGGGCACAGTGACAGAGGGAGGGGGGACAGTGACAGAGGAAGGAGGAGACAGTGACAGTGGGAGGAAGAGGCAGTGACAGAGCGAGGAGTAGGCAGTGACAGAGGGAGGAAGAGGCAGTGACAGAGGGAGGAGGAGACAGTGACACAGCGACAGAGGGAGGAGTACACAGTGACAGAGGGAGGGAGGACAGTGACAGAGGGAGGAGGAGACAGTGACAGAGGAAGGAGGAGACAGTGACAGAGGGAGGATAACACAGTGACAGAGGGAGGAGAACACATTGACAGAGGGAGGAGGACACAGTGACAGAGGGAGGAGGATGCAGTGACAGAGGGAGGAGGACACATTGACAGAGGGAGGAGGAGGAAGTGACAGAGGGAGGAGGACGCAGTGACAGAGGGAGGAGGACGCAGTGACAGAGGGAGGAGGACGCAGTGACAGAGGGAGGAGGACGCAGTGACAGAGGAAGGGGGAGACAATGACAGAGGGAGGAGGAGGAAGTGACAGAGGGAGGAGGACGCAGTGACAGAGGGAGGAGGAGGAAGTGACAGAGGGAGGAGGACGCAGTGACAGAGGAAGGGGGAGACAATGACAGAGGGAGGAGGAGGAAGTGACAGAGGGAGGAGGACGCAGTGACAGAGGAAGGAGGAGACAGTGACAGAGGGAGGATAACACAGTGACAGAGGGAGGAGGACACAGTGACAGAGGGAGGAGGACGCAGTGACAGAGGGAGGAGGACACATTGACAGAGGGAGGAGGACACAGTGACAGAGGGAGGAGGACACATTGACAGAGGGAGGAGGACGCAGTGACAGAGGGAGGAGGACACAGTGACAGAGGGAGGAGGACACAGTGACAGAGGGAGGAGGACGCAGTGACAGAGGGAGGAGGACACATTGACAGAGGGAGGAGGACGCAGTGACAGAGGGAGGAGGACACATTGACAGAGGGAGGAGGACTCAGTGACAGAGGAAGGGGGAGACAATGACAGAGGGAGGAGGACGCAGTGACAGAGGGAGGAGGACACATTGACAGAGGGAGGAGGACGCAGTGACAGAGGAAGGGGGAGACAATGACAGAGGGAGGAGGACACATTGACAGAGGGAGGAGGACACAGTGACAGAGGGAGGAGGACGCAGTGACAGAGGGAGGAGGACGCAGTGACAGAGGAAGGGGGAGACAATGACAGAGGGAGGAGGAGGAAGTGACAGAGGGAGGAGGAGGAAGTGACAGAGGGAGGAGGACGCAGTGACAGAGGAAGGGGGAGACAATGACAGAGGGAGGAGGAGGAAGTGACAGAGGGAGGAGGACGCAGTGACAGAGGAAGGGGGAGACAATGACAGAGGGAGGAGGAGGAAGTGACAGAGGGAGGAGGACGCAGTGACAGAGAAAGGGGGAGACAGAGAAAGGGGGAGACAATGACAGAGGGAGGAGGAGGAAGTGACAGAGGGAGGAGAAGCCAGTGAAAGAGGGAGGAGGACGCAGTGACAGAGGGAGGAAGAGGCAGTGACAGAGGATGGATGGATGGATGGATGGATGGATGGATGGATGGATGGATGGATGGATGGATGGATGGATGGAGTTTAAGGGCCTATCAGCCTTGTAGGCTACATAAGGCCGCAACATTAAGAAACACCCATCTTTAACAAAGAATTAAAACTCTTCTCGACAGTGAGTTCTTATACAGTCCATCTAATTAGTGACATGAAATCAATTAAATCGAGTCCCACTACCCACCAGCCAGCAAAGGCTGTGTAGAGCCTTTAGAGATGAAGACTCATAAAGGGCGATAGGGCAAAATTTCACACCTCAATTTCCCTGTCACTGACAAAACACTAAAGGATAAGTGGATGGAGCCCAAGGGTTCATCAGCCGTGAAGGCCATTCAAGGCCACAACATACTTTCACTTATTAAAAAAGTGCAATTAAAAGAATACCTCAGAAGAGGTACATGGAGAGATATCGAAAACAATTAAGACATAGTACGACTCATAAACGAGAATAATACTCAGAATCTATCAAACATGTTATCACAGCTAAAGGATCTTTAAAAAAGTCAGACAGACTGCTCGACCCAATCCGTAGATGAGCAAGTCGAGGGCACTCCACAGAACGTGCCGCATGGTGAGCCTGCACTGGCAGGTGCAGCGCTCCGGTGGAGGCTCCGACCGCAACAAATAGGAGTGGGTCAGAACAGAATGGCCGATCAGGGAACGGCAGAGCACAACTTCCTCTCTTCTCAGTGACAGAGGAAGGGGGAGACAGTGACAGAGAGAGGAGGGCACATTGACAGAGGGAGGTGGACACAGTGAAAGAGGGAGGAGGAGGCAGTGAGAGAGAGAGAGAGAGAGAGAGAGAGAGAGAGAGAGAGAGAGAGGAGACAGTGGCAGAGAAAGGAGAAGGTAATGACAGAGAGAGGAAGAGACAGTGACAGAGAGTGAGAGAGGAGGCAGTGGCAGATTAAGGAGAGATCGAGCAGCGGCAACGGGGAGACATGACAAGTACAGGAACACGACCCAACTGAGCATTGAAGAGGAAGTCTCTCACATGTTTCATGCCTTGTGCCCTTGTCTTCTGCCAAGAATCTTTCTTATTTTCTGTTTTGTTGCCTTGCGCATCACGACATTTCATGACGTCACTGTTGACGTTCAAGGCTAGAGCGACTTTGGTCGAGTTTCCAGTGACGTAGGTCTGCAGACTGCACACACTCGTCCAGAGCCATCGCTTCCACCACCTGTTCTTTGTGCATCTTTCCCCATGTACACTTGCTTCTTTTGGGGTTGCTGTTATTCTGTCTTCAGACCACAACTTCCATTTTCCTTTTAAATGTGTAATAATCACAAACTTCATTTTGGTCTTTGTTTACATCGAGTGCGTTTACCAGTTCTATCTCTTCACCACAAACGCAGCTAGTTATTTATACAGGTGAGAACAGGTCTCAGTGGCAGGCTACCTCTGCGAACTCCTGCAAGATCACCACCCTCGGGACAGCCTCCCATCGCCCACAAGGGAGGTGTCGGGCTGTCCTCTGTTCAGGATCAGTACCCACGGGACAACCTCCTATCGCCCACAAGGGAGCTGTCGGGCTGCCCTCTGTGCAGGAGCAGTGCCGCGGGAGACATTGCTTCCCAGTCCTAGGCATCACTCCTGCGGGACAAGAGACTTACAACCTTCCAGTTCTCCCTGTGAATTCGAGCAGCGCCTGTGAGAAGTTTTTATGTTTTCAATGAAATTGGCGCTATAGAAATGTTTCAACTACACACACACACTTACTGTGACATACCTATTACGGATGAAGTTGTGCTCAAGTGAAATCACTCCGTCCCGAGGTGACTATATTGCTTGTTTCCAATGTATTGCTATTGTGGCTGTATTGACATTGAAATTGGTTTTGGAATCCCTTCCACTAATGGGCCACACTAGTGGACTCGTCCGAGGAAAGGGATGCAGCTGGAGGGCCACGGCATCTGAGTGGCTGCGTTTTTACATAGGTGTTTATGCTCGAAACAGGGCTGAATCGCCTTGACGACTGCTGCAAATATAATATTCACCGTAACCCAATTCAGCTGAAAGAGCATTATGTGCACCAGTTTGACAATTATTCACACTTTATATACAGTGACCCGCTTCTGGACAACAACATCAACTTGGCATTGCTGAATGCCCAGTCTGTCAGTGGTACCGATCAGCGTGAAAAGAGAACAGAGATTGTGGACTTTATCCATGATCAGAACATCCATCTCATGTTTTTGTGCGAAACGTGGCTCAAATCAGCAGGCGATGATGTAGCCTGTGCGGACCTGACTCCTCCTGGTTTCTCCATCAAGTCGTTCCCTCGCCGTTCTAGAGGCGGTGGACTTGCAGTCATTTTTAAGGACTGTTTTGCTAGCAACATCTCGTTTGTGACCAAGTTTGACTTTGTGCACACTTCATTTGAGTTAGTTCAGGTTAATTTGACCCTCCCCCAGCAAACTGTCCATTTTTTCCTTTTGTATCGTCCCCCTCCCAGTCGAAAGAACAAGCTTAAGGACTCCTTGTTTGTTGAGCAGCTTCCCGACTTGCTTGAACTGTGTAACACCCTTTCAGGGTCGTCGGTCATTCTTGGTGACTTTAACGTTCATTTTGATTGTGCTCATGAATCGCTCACAGAGAAGACCTTGGACATTCTCGCTACTTTTGATCTCACTCAGGTTGTATGTGCTCCTACCCATGTTAGGGGTCATGTTATCGACTGGCTCGTTCATCGCTCTGATGATAAGCTAGTAAAGTCCACCATTGTTTCCACCGCAATCACCACGGACCATTACTGTGTCATGGCTTGTCTCAACGTCGCCGTTCCGCGTCCTCAGCCTGTCGTCGTCATCGCTCGTAACATTCGTGCAATCGATAGGAATGTGTTTCAGGACGATCTTAGGCAGCGTCTTGCTGACTTTCCTACGCCTTCTGCTGCTGACCTTGACTCTACCCTTCGTGACGTACTGGACGCTCACGCGCCTGCGGCGCAGCGCAAGGTCTCCTCGCGCAATGTGAACGCCCCCTGGTTCAGTGAAGAGATTAAGGCCGCAAAGCGGCAGAGGCGTCAGGCTGAGAGACAATGGTTGAAGTCCGGATTAACAGTGCACAAACAGCTGTACAACAAAGCAAAGAAATGTGTGACAAAGCTTGTTCAGGCCATCAAGACGGCCTTTTACAGTGCCAAGATCGTGGAGGGGTCATCTTGCAGGGAACTGTTCAGTGTCTGTAACCAGCTTCTGGGTAAGACCAAATCTTCCTTACTCCCCACTATTCATGCTCCTTCTGAGCTCCCGTCCCGCTTTTTGGAATTCTTTGAAGGCAAAATTAAGTCCATTAGAGAAAGTCTTGATAAGCAGTCTCCCCCCACCCCTCCAGTCACTGAGCGTTCCTTCCAGGGTGATCCGCTCTCAACATTTCACAGTGTTTCTGAAGTGCCACCCCCACCTCATGTGAACTTGACCCCATCCCCACTCCCCTCCTCGTAGAGTGTTTAGACGCCCTTCTCCCCACCATCACGTCCGTCATCAACGACTCACTAGTGTCAGGCTCTTTTCCAGATATTTTCAAGTCAGCATTAGTCAAGCCCCTCCTCAAGAAACCTAGTCTAGACCCCAACGATCTCAAGAATTTTAGACCAGTGTCAAACCTGTCATTTCTGTCGAAGGTCGTGGAGAGAATCGTCCTCAATCAACTTCTTGAACACCTGTCCTCTCACAACTTGCTACACCCACTTCAATCTGCTTACCGATCAAACCATTCCACTGAAACCGCCCTACTGAAGATAGCTAATGATCTCCTTACCTCCCTTGACAATAGCAAAGTATGTTTTCTCACCCTACTCGACCTCTCCGCAGCATTTGACACGATAGACCACTCCATTCTCCTCACTCGCCTGCAGAACACCTACGGAATCACTAACACGGCCCTTTCTTGGTTTCACTCCTACATCTCAAATAGACAGCAAACAGTATCTGTAAATAACTTGACATCAGCCACCTCTTCAGTCAGTTTTGGTGTCCCCCAAGGCTCCGTCCTCGGACCCGTCTTGTTTGTCATGTACATGCAACCCCTGTTCGACATTGTAGGTTCACATTCCATAAACCAACATGCATTTGCCGACGACAACCAGCTTTACAAAGAAGCTACCCTCGATCAAATCCAACCCACCGTTGAATCCATGCAAAACTGTGTTCTAGATGTTAAGAACTGGATGACCCTTAATAAGCTTCAACTGAATGACAGTAAAACAGAATGCATGCTAGTAAGATCAAGCAGGACACCCACTGATGCCCTCCCTTCTTCTCTTAAGATTGGCGACTGTGATGTGGAGTTCGTTCCATCAGTTAGGAACCTTGGTGTTACCTTAGATTGTCATCTCAATATGTCGGAACACGTCAGGAACACATGCAAGATCGCCTACATGCACATCAGACAGATCAGTGCAATTCGTCATCTTCTCACACAAGAAGCTACTCAAACTCTCGTCTGTGCTTTCATTCTTTCACGCCTCGACTACTGCAATAGCCTTCTTTCCGGTTGCCCTAAGTATCTCGTGGATCGGCTCCAAAGAGTCCAGAACTCTGCTGCTCGCCTCATCTGTAAAGTTAGAAAGTCTCATCACATTACTCCTATCCTCCACTCTCTTCATTGGCTACCAGTTTCTGCTAGGATCCAATACAAAACCTCCTGCCTCTGCTTCAACTCTGTCTCTGCTGTCGCTCCTCTCTATCTGTCTCAACTCCTTCACATCTACACACCATCTAGACAACTTCGCTCTTCTTGCGACACTCGCATCTTCAAAATTCCATCCGTTAGGTCAAAAACATTTGGTCAGCGTACTTTTTCATACCAGGGTCCTACCACCTGGAACGGACTCCCCTTCTCAGTGCGTCATGCAAACACTGCAGCTTCCTTTCGGTCAAATCTGAAAACCCACTTGTTCTCTAAGTCCTATTGAAAATATTTCGTACTTGCTGAATGTTTCAGGCTCATGTTTGTATATAATGCATGTGTGTGTTTCTTCACGTGTAGGATGCATGTTGTATTATAACGTGCGTATGTGCGTTTCATGTTCAGGCTCAAACTGTATGATAATGTGTGCGTGTTTTTGTGTGTGTGTGCGCCTAGAGCTCCACTATGTACTTTTTTGACTGTGTGGAGGAAGTGCGCCTTATAAATAAACATATTATTATTATTATTATTATATTGTCATTCTTTGTGCAGAATAACCGTTCAAGACTGCGTATGTGAGCTGGCGAGCACGCAATAATGTGGTTGTCATTCTGTGTGGGAGTCACTGCGAATTAAACGATCAACATCGCACCCCTTTCTTCGGACGAGTCCCTAGTGTGGCCTAGTAGTAGAAGGGATTCCTTGGTTTTTCCTTTCTGTGCTGTGAGCAAGACTTGCACTTGCAGCTAGCCGGCATCGACCTTAGAAGCTGGGAGTCGATGACGGAGGACAGGGGCGTCTGGAGGCAGATGGTGCCGGTAGGCACACTGACGGAGCTTGAGCTTGTGGACCTCCATCAGGCGTGTGCGACCACAGATCCTGGCCCTGGAGTTGTCACCTGCTGCAGACTCTGCCGGTGCAACCTGTCCTTCCGTCGAGTGCGTCTGTCCTCCTCCAGCCTCCCGAGTCTCATCTCTCCCTCCCTGTCTGTTCCCGAGCTCACGTCTTCAACTGGTGCGGGGACTGGCAACAACCCCCAACCCCCCCCCCCCCCCCCCTCCCCCCCCCCCCCCCCAGCACAAGACGCTGATGCCAAGCGCCTTTAGGTCCTGCTTGCTGACGTCCTCGATCGTCTCCAGGCTGTGTGGATGACGAGCTGACCGCCTGTCTGTTTGAGAATGTTCAGGGTTACAGTACAGTGCAGCTTTCAGAGCACAGGCAAAGTCAGCAATGTGGGCAGTAGACTCCTCTACAGACAACAGTGTTCAAACGCTCAAAAAGCTGGAGAGACGTACTCGGGTGGACTTCTCAGCCACAGCTGTGCTGTTCAATCTAGTTATAGTCAACAACCCGTTGTCTCTTGATACGGATGGTGGCCAGCCAGTAGCCATCACCATCTTACTTCAAAGCAGTGGGTTTGGCTTGCCACACAGCACTCCTGCCCAGGACTAAAGACGGGTACTGGGTGCATCACAGGGGCCACCATCCCAAAACAATTTCTTATGCATTTGAGCAAAATAAAACATGATTAGTACTGTTTTTATCGTCATCATTACCAACCAAACAAAAGCATTTTCAGTAATTATCCACATTTTGATAATCTTCCCTCTTCTTTTGTTTAAATGTTAGCTCAATATCGGAAAACATTATTAAGGTCCAAACTTCAGCTACCCAGTACATTGTAGGTCATTGTGATCAAATAATTTTATGAGGCAAAAACCAGCCTCAAATTGCAGTACATCGACAAACGGGTTATTAAATTCAATGCTTTTCCCCCCAATGCTAGAAAATGAGGTGACCAAAAAATTAACAAACACACTGTAAAGCTCACAGCATTTATTTATTCCATACATAACAAGAAGTAGACTGGGAATCAAAATAGTTTACACCGGACGTCAACCGGCTCAGAACAGCTGAGTTAATACAGTCATTGATATAAGCGGTACTAGATATGCATCAAGCTAGACACACTCACTTGGCACAGAGCAAAAAACAAAGAAAGACAAAGAACCAGACTATAGAGATAACTAAGATACTTCATAACATGTATACTAGGCAAAAAGATGTGTGAGCATAAAATCCTCACATGTCCTCTGAGTCTGCATCAAGCTAGACCCACTCATCTGGCAAACAGATTTAAAGAACAGAAGCGGGCTATGGAGATGACTAAGAAAATTCAGAACACAAATGTATACTGTGCAAAAAGGTGTGTGAGTGTAAATCCTCACATGTTGTCCTCTGAGTCTGAGGCAAATACAAGCAAAAATGTGTTAAAGACAAAAAGGAAAAGAGGGATATCACATCAAAAATGTACTACATTATGGGGGAAATTATACCTGTTTTACAAGATGCTGTCATGGGAAACCTTTGAACAAGTCAAAGAAATGAGTTCATGATTCATTTAGTTTTATGTTGGATGGAGTGAATATCTGTCATAGTATGTCGAGAGGTTTTGAGTTAAATGTTGAACTTAAAGGCAAAGAAATATTGAGCCAACAAAGTACAGATGACTGATTTCATGAATTGCTGCAGACTGACATTTCCTTCCCATGATCAGACTAACTTACAGTTTTAAAAACATAGAATGGACGGAAAGCAGAGAGGCAAATATACTGTAAGCACTAAGACTGAAGATTTATAACAGCACCTTTATAATTCAAAAGTGGTTTTTGTCGTAAAAACTACCACTAAACTACCAGGTACATACAAGGCTGCCTGCTTCACAAACAGATATGAAAAAATTAACAATGGAAACAATTTTTCACCAATGCAATACCTGAACAATGCACTATCTCAAATTCAGCCTAAAATGTACATGGATGAAAATGTGAAAATCTTAAATGCCTGACAAGCAGCTGTAGAATCCAGAGTACTGCTGTGGAACACCGTTTTCATCTGCAATTTTCCAGCAAAAAGCCACCAAAACAATTTACAGGTGTGAAATGCGATGGCCCGTTTGGCTCTGAAAGCCCAGCAGCCAGGGGCTTCAGCTGTTGAGAGAGGCATCAAGCAGCACTCTCACTTTAGCTACCACCCTGATGCTTTCCTCCTTGCATCCTCATCACCGGGAATGTTCTTGTCTACAAATGTAAACAAATGACCATAGAGATGTCTTGATGCAGCCACCCAGACTAACAACTTACTCAATTCATTAGGCAGGAACACATGGGTGTCAAATTCTCCTTTAAAAACCTGTCTTCTGTCTAGTGCTTCTACTAATTGCAAAGAAAGCATTGCATGCTAGCACAAGCCAAATATTTGCATTTCTTTAATTAAAAAATTAAATTAAAAAAAGAATAAGCCCAGAGGTTGTGAGGTTTATCAATCTATTAAAAAATTAAGTTCAATAAAGAACCTCATAAATATATGGAGAAAAGCATGCGATTTCCTATTTTTGACAAATCTGACAATTTCAAACACTGAGTGTTTTGAACAGAAATAAGTTTAGAGAACCAAATGAATAATAATGAGATGTAATACACTGTTCCCTTCATGGCATAGAACCAAAGCTTAAAAAAGGCAATTGTCTTTATATATTAAAAAAAAGCAGGATTCTGACAATGTAATGTGGACAAATGCACACTCCAAGATTCATATTATGCATTGTGTACAGGATCCATTGAGCAAAAGTTTTGCCAACAAAAGAAAGATCATCTAAAATCACAGTGCCATCATATCTGGACCACATGTCAAACAGGTGTATCATGTACAACAGAATTGTTGTGTGAATGAATATAGGGTATGTGAAAAACCTACTACAAGTACAGCTTTCAATGAACATGTTTTCTTTGAAATATATTATAACAACATACATATATGCAAAGAAACTTTTTAAAAAAAGCAAGCATACAACATGATGAAACTTATCTTGCATATAAATTAACCAAATCAGTAAAAAGATCATTTGGAACCTTAGGAATTAATATCTTCAAAGCTATTGGAGTTTTCACAATGAACTAGGAGTAATATCAACATGCTGTTTTACATACATCTATTTCAAAAGACACACTGAAAACCAGGTAATTAGGCATACAACTTCATAAAATCAATGTCCTATCTAGATCACCATCTAGCAATAACATGACATTTTGGTAAACTTTCACTTTGTTCCCATGCAACAAACACAAAATAAATCGTTCCCAGCATTGCCAAAAGGCTTTTGTACAGCTATCCTCCCTTATTCCCTTACGAGAACATCTGGGGGTTTTCCCCCCAGAATGTTCAATCCAACCACTCTCACAGGAGAGAGAAAAAAAGAGGTCATATCTCCGTTCTTACAAAGTAGCTTATACAAAACTACTGCACTGATCAGACTACCAACTGTACAGATGGTTAAGTATTCTTATGTAAGTGTTCAACAATTGGAAAATCGTTGGAACTTATAAGGTGGGGATTTCTGGGAACTCATTGTCAATTATTAAGATAAACAAAGTATGTCACAGTCACAGAACAATACCAATCACTTTCTTGAAAGTGGAGAAAAACAATTCACCTAAAACATAACGTGCATTAACGCAACACAAACAAACAAGAAAAGAAAGAAAGAAAGAACTCAATATTAATTTCAACATCACACTTCAGAAGAGACATCAATAAGGTACTTCAACACAACAACCAAACCATGTTTTCTTGATCTGAAACATCTGGGGGGTAGAACTCAGTCAGCATCCAAGTCCTCATCTCTAACCCAGGATGGCGGCAATGTTGCGGGCAGTGTTGATGCTCATGTGCATGCGGGCCTCGATGGCGTTGGTGCCGAGGTGTGGCAGCACCAGGCAGTTGGGCAGTGACAGCAAGGGGTGGCCAGCAGGAAGGGGCTCTGGGTCCGTCACGTCCAGTCCTGCGCCCAGCAGCTTGCCGCTCTTCAGCGCCTGGTAGAGGTCCTGGTGGTTGACCACCTTGCCTCGGGACGTGTTGATCAGCACAGCACCGTCCTTCATCTTGGCAAAGTTCTTGGCATTGAAGAGATTCTCTGTGTTGGGGGTCAGGGCACAGCAGATGCAGATTATCTGGGAGTGAGAGAGATAACTGTGGATGAGGGGAGTATGGATGAATGGGTGGGTGGATGGATGGATGAATGGATGGATGGATGAATGGGTGGATAGATGAATGAATGGATGGATGGATGGATGGATGGATGGATGGATGGATGGATGGATGGATGGATGATAGATGGATGAATGATTAGATGGATGGATGGATGGATGGATGGATGGATGGATGGATGGATGGATGGATGGATGGATGGATGGATGATTGCATGGATGGATGGGTGGGTGAGTGGATGGGTGGATGGATAGATGGATAGGTGGATTGATGGATGGATGATTGCTGGGATAATTGCACAGATGCATGGATGGATGGATGGATGAATGGACAGAAGGATGGATAGATGGATGGATGGATAGATGAATGATGGATAGATAGATGAATGGATGGATGGATGGAATGAATGGCAGATGGATGGATGGATGGATGGATGGATGGATGGTTGGGATGGAATGATCAGATATGGAGGGAGGGGTGGGATGGACGGATAGATGGATAGATGGATGGACTTATAGTTGGATGGGATGGGATGATTAAATGCATGGATGCATGAATGTTGGATGAATGGATGAAAGGGTGGGTGGATGGGTGGGTGGACTGTTGCATGCAACTTTTAATAATTTCTTAAAGATTTTGTAGATATGAAGGTCTAAAATTACCATTTGAACACAAAATTATGAAATACAGATGCCTAAGAAGTTTCCACCAGAATTTACCACAAATTAATTCCAGTTAATTTCAATAATGCAAACATAAGTCTATAGCAGATGGACGTATATGATGTGAACATGTCCTCACCTCTCTACACACTTCAAGTAATCTATTGTGTTACTTTCCAGTCATCCTCTACCACAAGATGAATGTGGTATGGCACTTGGGACATTTTGAGATTTTGATAGGATGGATGGATGGAGAGTGCTTTACAGCCTATCAGCCTTTGTACAAATTGTAGGCTTTGCAAGGACATTAAGCACAAAAATCACAACAGTTTAGAGTAAACGCAAATCAAGTCACGGTTTCCCAAGTTATTTGCCTCTTATGAATCGGCAAGGAGATATGGTGGGTCAATTCTCACCCCAAACTCTGAGGGGGAGAGATATTGATGTATGTACCAACATAGAGGTGCTCAAATTTCCTTTGAAATTATATATATATATATATATATATATATATATATATATATATATATATATATATATATATATATATATATATCACATGACCTTTCAACCTTTTGTTGGGGAGTCATGAGTTGCCAAAGATAACATGTGGCAAAAACTCACTTGGTAAAAACTTTTGCATTATTTCTGTGCTGCATCTCACAATCAAAATTCAACTTCTAGCATTTCATTTGCTCTGTCTGTGAGTGTGATCCATTATGGGAGTTCACTGGAAGGACAAAGTGACATACAGTGGTTCTAGATAAGGCTGGCCTCACAAGCATCAATTCAAGGCCCTGATGATGAAACCTCAGCTGAGAGGAGCTGGCCATATCATTTGCATGGATGGGTCAAGTCTACCATGTCAGGTCCTCTATATAGCTCTGGAGCAGGGAGACAAGAGCCTTGGACACCCCAAAAGCATTTCAAGGACTGTGTGAAGAGCATATCTGGCATGGTGATGGTCCACTAAGAGATCTGGAATTCTTAGTGAAGGACCGAACCAACTGGAGGGCAGCCACAAGGAAAGCGACAACCACCTTTGAGGAGACCAGACAGAACTGACTGGCCATTGCCAGGGAGAGAAGAAAGGGCTGCAGCTCAGGACTCTAGCAGAGCAGACGTCCATCTCCTCGCTGCTGTCAATGCAGCGCGTGTATCAGCCTGACGAGTCACACCACCAAACATATCCAGAGGAAAAATTCAACTGTGCAGATGGCCATTAACGCTTGCAACAGACAACCAACCAACTCAAAATAAGCAAGTGCCATACACTACTCATTTTATATTGGAGGGTTACCTTCCAGTTCCATGCATACCTTTCATCTCTCCACTCTACCCCTACCTTCAACCCCCTGTGAGTTGGGGGTAAGAATAGACCCACTGCATCTCCCTATGCAATTTGTAAAAAGCAAATAACTCAGGAAACTGATACTTGACTTGCTCTGTCTCTAACCACCTCTGATTCTCAAGGTCACTGGTCTGAAAAGGCGTGCCAAGGCTGAGAGGCCATCATTCCATGCATTTGTTCACGAATCCATCCATCCATCCATCCATCCATCCACCCATCCATCCATCATCCATCCATCCATCCATCCATCCATCCATCCATCCAATCATTCATCCACCCATCCATCCATCCATCCATCTATCCATCCATCCATTCTTTCTTTCCTACCTCCAACCCTCTCATGGCTATACACTGGGTCTCTTCCTCCAGTTTGATTTCAAACAATGATATTGCAGCATGTGGATGATGCTCAAATAAACTTATATTTTCACGGTTACATAACACATATATTTGTACAGTTCTTCCTTCAGCAAGAAATGCTCTTAACTTTTTAAAGTAGAACATCTTAATGTTTAAAATTATCTTTTACTTTCTGCACACACACACTCTCTATCCATCCCACCCCACTCCTAACCCCATCTCTCTCTCTCACGCACGTGCGCGCGCACACACACACACACACACACACACACCACCCCCGATCCCCTCCAAATCATTAAAAGTTACTTAAATGAGAACAGCATGAGTGAAGGTATCAAATAAACGGTGTGCAGGATAAAAGTTCTCATGTGTTAATCATCATTTTCCTCAGCATGTCTCTTTGGATTACAGGCTACATATGCCTACAGGAGTTGCTTCCCTTTACCCTCACCTTCCCCATCCCATCCCAACCCACCCCCACCTCCCTTCCCTCCCTGTCTGTCTGTCTCTGTCTGTGTCTGTCTGTCAGTTGGTCAAACACACACACACACACACACACACACACACACACACACACACACACAAAATCCCATGAAGTAAATTGACTTTTCAAGTAAACTGAGTAGGAATGATATATTTGGACCAAGTTTCATATAGACAGTTCCTCAGCATTTCCTTGGAGTGTTATGACAACATCTGGAGAATTTTATTTCAAAGAGAGGCAGTGAGGGAATGGGAACAATTGACAAAAGAAAACAAAACAAAATTTTAGCATGCAGCTAGAGAGAGGGTTCATTTTCAACAACTTCAAAAGAAACCTATCCTTTCAGGCAATGTTATGATCATTTAATGTTACAATAATTATTTTTCAGTGCAGATAAAAATTCCCATAAATGTGTAACATTGTGGCAAGCCCCCAGGAAAGCCTTGATCAGCAAACATTTTTCTACTATGAATACAAATGAATGAATGAATGAATGAATGAATGAATGAATGAATGAATGAATGAATGAATGAATGAATGAATGAATGAAATGAATGAGGCATCATGGCCTCTGGTTGGTAGAAGTGCAAGTCAATTCTTGATGTCCCTAAATATTCACCATTTGCAATGCTCACCTTTGACCCTCTAGGGGATATGGTGGCAATGATGAAGAAATTGATTATGACAATTGAAACAGTTAATTAAGTGGTATGTGATAAGAATGTAGATAACAGTGAAACTATTCATGAGGCAATTAAAAACTGTTGTGGTTACCGACTTAACCCATTTGTTTTCTGCCAACCCTAAATTTTTTTCTTTAATAAAAACAAAAACTAATAAGAAAGAAATGAAAGAAATTTATGGTAAACAACAAAGTGCATGCTATCCCATCTTCCCTGCTCTGTAAGCACTCAGGAAATACACTACTTAAGTTTTTAAAAGTATTTTAAGTGAAAAAAAGTTTGCTTAATGTTCAATCTAGCCTCTTTGTATTAAAAAAAGTTTTAAAAGTTCAATTAGACTTCCATAGGTGGGCCACACAAGTGGACTCGTCTGAGGACAGGGGTGAGGGTAAGAGAGCAAAGATGATGTAAGGAACAAGCTGGCGGGCCACAGCAACTGACTGACTGTGTTACTATATGGGCGTTTATGCTTGAAAATGACCATGTAAATATGCAGCCAGGCAGATGCTGTGGCCCGCCAGCTGTTGTGTTATGTCATCTTTGCCCTCTTTCCCAGACCCCTCTCCTTGGACGAGCCCACTAGTGGGTTTTTTCCATATGACCTTAACCACAATTATTTTTTCTTGGCCTGACTTTTAAAAACAAATTTCTTTTACTGATATTTGATAACTGAGTTGACGGCAACCCTCAGGATACAACTGTCATTACGATGATTGCTGCATTCCAAATGAAACTCACATCTGATTCTTTGAGGAAAGTGTCCATGTCCACCTGCTCTGCGCCAACAACGGCAGCTCTGCTTGCAGGCAGCACATCATTGTAGATGACGCGCTGGATGCCGAAGGGCTTGAGGCGTCGGGCAACGCCGAAGCCAACACGCCCAAACCCCAGAATTCCCACAGTTCGCTTGACCAGTTCAATGCCACAGATCCACATCGGCTTCCACAGACCCCACTCCCCGTTCTTCACCGCTTGGATTCCTGGTCAAATGATAAACAAACATAACTGATATTTTTATTTTCATCAATCAGTATGTCTTAACATCTATTCCCTTCATGATCTTGATTAAATGTATAAGTGAACCAAGATTACTGTTTCATAGCTAAGCAATTACTACCAATTGCATCTGTATTGAAATTTAAATTCAACAATGATTTACATTGTATCTGCTGAACAGGAGTTACAAGCAACTAGACAATCATGTGGGCATTATTTGTGTTAAATTCTGTTGTTCAATGCTTGGTATTAAATCCATTACCTGAAATAGAAGTCAAAACTTTGAATTGTATAAACTACAATGAATTCGGTGAGTGATTTTCTTTATCTGATGCATATATAGAATCCATGGTCTGGTTGCATTGCTGTCAATTACATACTGATAAAGAAGTGCCTTCCTGTGATCTGTGAATAAATAAAATTATTGCCCGTCAGAATCTCCATGATATACTCATAATACTGTATATACTGAATTTGATCTCAATATATAAAGACTCTTCTTTTATATAATAATCGTCTATGTTGCTAGATGCTCGCTTGGTGTGCTCTGAATTTGTTATCATTGTATTGACTGTAGCTGTTTTACTTTAAGGATCATATTTGTTCTTCTTTAAGAATATCCTAAAAATG
>JAWQFJ010002485.1:236820-246820 GCA_034096865.1 Theodoxus fluviatilis | reverse complement strand
TCTGATGCACTGTTTGGTGGGTGTGCTTCCCTTCCACAAGTATCAGCTTTGGAAATAACTTTTTTGTGGCATAAACAAAACATGTCATAAAACTGCATGAGAATTTGAACTGAGCACTAAACCAGGTATTAACTGCTGCAGTTTCCTTGCTGCATGATGACATCAGTAGTTCCATGACAGTTAAGGTGAGTCCTGACTGGGCAAAGTACCCAAAGTGAATGAAGGCTGAGGTGGACTCAGTGAACTTTTATTCAGGAACTGTTGCACACAAATTGGCCAAAGTCAATGAAAATCACAGATTATACTTCCCATGACTTCTCAACAAAAGATCAATCTTATATGACGTTAGGATGCTGTTTTGGTCTACTTCATCCAAGTGTACTTCAGACTGAGAAGAACATGATCATTGAAGAATACTTCGAACTTTGGACAATTGGCAAACCCCCAAAATCACTTTTGTGAAGTCAAAACTATGATGTAGCAGGCAAAAGCTTCACCAAATCAGAACTCCTTTTTTCCCCTAGAAAACTTAGCAAAGAGAAGAAGAATACAAAAAAGAAAGAAAAGAGGAACGCCATCGTCATCATCACAATCATCAATATCTGTCATATCCTTATTGTATCTACATCACGACCATTTAAAACAGAAAAAGAAAACATACAGAAAGAGACAGAGAGCAACAAATAAGAAAGAATAGAGATGGATGGAAGATTCGATGGATGGATGGGATGGATGGATGGATTTTTATGGCCTATCAGCCTTTGTAGGCTCTTTAAGGCCAAAATTCACCTGAAAAACATTGAATTTGTAATGATAAGAGAAAGTCCTGTGGAAAACACTGACAAGGGATTACTGTGGAAAACACATAAGAGATTACTGAGGGAAACACTGACATGGCATTCCTGTGGAAAACACTGACAAGGGATTACTGTGGAAAACACATAAGAGATTACTGAGGGAAACACTGACATGGCATTACTGTGGAAAACACTGACAAGGGATTACTGAGGGAAACACTGACATGGCATTACTGTGGAAAACACTGACAAGGGATTACTGTGGAAAACACTGACAAGGGATTCCTGTGGAAAACACTAACATGGGATTATTGTGGAAAATGCTGATAAGGGATTACTGTGGAAAACACTAACATGGGATTACTGTGGAAAACACATAAGGGATTACTGTGGAAAACACTAACATGGGATTACTGTGGAAAACACTAACATGGGATTACTGTGGAAAATGCTGATAAGGGATTACTGTGGAAAACACTAACATGGGATTACTGTGGAAAACACATAAGGGATTACTGTGGAAAACACTAACATGGGATTACGTTGGAAAACACATAAGGGATTACTGAGGAAAACACTGACATGGGATTACTGTGGAAAATGCTGACAAGGGATTACTGTGGAAAACATTCAGAAGAGCAGATCATGAGGCAAGGACAAGGTGGAAAAGTGGGGTAGGTAAATCATCAGTCACAGGTAATACAATATGACACCCAAACCAAATGTAAAGCACTCCTCTCTCTGTGAATATGTCTATGTGTGTGTGTGTGTATGTGTGTGGTGCCTGTGTGCATGTGTGTGTGTGTGTGTGTGTGGATGTATGCAAATGTATGCAAGTGTGTGTGTGTGTGTGTGTGTGTGTGTGTGTGTGTGTGTGTGTGTGTGTGAGTTGCACCAATACTCAGCCAGGTCTTACAAGGGAGATAACTCCTGGGTTCAGACTTTTGCTTAACCTAATCCAATTAAAGAGTAGCCTCCCCTTCACCAACAAAGCCACTTTTGAATGTTCACGTGCCTGTAGTCACGTTTACCCAGTCTCTCAGTGCAGAATCACTTCCAAGCAAAATAGAGGTATATAAGATACAAAATACTAACATGACGAGTCCTGCTGTCAAACAATCTTAACTCATCTATATAAATAATAATGTGATGAGAACAGCTCAGTTATAAGTATAATGAACAACATATATTTATTTTCTATCATTACTATGGATAATTGGATACCTTTATACTTTTTGCAGAAATGTGATACATAAACTAAGTCTAGTGAGGAAAATGGCAGGTCTTTGTTTTTTTGTTTTTTAAAGCATTGTTACATATTATAATCAGGAAATGGATCATGAATAAATATGACATGTGCATATGATGCACACAAAATTATGACCAATAGCATTCCAGTGAATGTTGACAAAAATTTAATATTCAAAAAGAAAGAAGAGAAACAAAGCAAATTTTAAATAACACACTTCCAATAATGAGAACTATGACTAAATAAGACTCTGATGATCAAATATGAACCTGTTCTTTGGTGAGTGGATAGGGACAGAATATACAACTTATTGCATGCATGAAAAACATACACATTCACACAGTTAATGATGTGTTTATTCTCACGTACACTTACTCATGTATACCTACAAGTGTACAGACACTGGTACACATGCATCTAGGTGCATCTGCGTGCATAGGGCCTACACACACACACACACACACACACACACACACACACACACCTGCCCACATATACATGTACATGAATACACACACACACACACAGACACACACACACACACGCACACACATGCATGCACGCACACACACACACACACACGCACACACACACACACACACACATACATATACACTCACACTCACACACACACACACATACATGCACGCACACACACACTGCATGACAAGCAAACTGGTCAATCACACTGGAAGCATTAGCTGCCCATGCGGCACCATTTCCCCAAGCTACAGTGATTCAGTCCTCATGCTCCAAGATCACCTAAGGTGTACTCAGCTACTCACCACGGCATTGCTCCACCAGAAAGCATTACAGTATTTGTGGGGTAACACTTTCTGCCCAACAAAACATCTGAGATTTTCACAACTTTGTATTGAGATCTTCAGCTGCATATTTTGCAACTCTCAAAGCAAGATTTTTTTTCACTGAACAAAGAAACATACAATCACTTAACTGTATGTATTAAACAAAACAAAAAATATCATTGGCAATACCGATCGAAGAACAGTGACACGTGAGCTCACAACCCGGAAACAGTGCATGCACCTGTGTACGTGGGTCGAGTCCTCAGTAAAAAACCGAGTGTTCATATTTGATATAACACGACAACAACAAAAGCACAGAAGCAAGAATACTATTCATAATCTTTGTCATCAACCATATCCCCGAGGTGCATATTTCTTCTAAAGCGTTGCTTGGTTTGGATACACTGATTGACTTAACTTTTTCAGCATAACAAGTTAAACAACAGAAGCAATTGAATAACCGAACAACGTTTTCCTCCAGCATCTTACTCACCAGCGGCATCCATGATATCCTTGTCAATTCTGTCAGAGACAGTGCAAAATATCGCATTTGCACCTTGGGCGTTTTTCTTTAAAACATCAATAGGCATTAGATCTTCGCTGTTCCACATTCTGATTTCATAGTTTTTCTCCACCAAAATATCGACGCCCTCCTTGGGAACTTTGCGTGTGATTAACACAACGCTACCACCACTTTTCCCCAAATTTATAACCTCTTGGCTTTCAGTGGACATGACTCCGATTTTTGGTCACAGCAATGGTGCGCTGAAGGCAGTAGTTGTAGATGCGTCTTGTCAAGCAGGCGTGAGCTTACACAGAGGCAAGCCGGGTCTGAAATTATCACACTTGCAGGTCACCGAAGTACGTCCGCCGGTTAACCGACCTTGCAACGTGAAGGAGACGACCTTCACCTTTTCTCGACGTCACATCAACTTCCGCTCCTAGCTTAAGCATGAGAAAGTAGTTTACATCAAATTTTGTTTTGATCTTCGCGATATCAAACGACAGAGAAGAAACAGGCATTAAAGCCAATCATCTCTAGGTCAACGAGAAAATTGCAACTTTACTTATGCTCGTACTTGATCATGGATCGTAGTTGTAGCAAAGATTGGTCTTTGGTTGTAGGCTTTGTTTACGCCTTGCGCAGCTCCTCATAGAGAAAAATCGATCTAGAACAGATCGAGGTTTCATGTGACGTCGTGCTTAATCTGCTGGCGGTCAACTTTGCTGAAGAGTTGCATGGCGCATGTTGGCAGTGCTTTGCTCGTTTCTTGTGGAGGATCGGAAGCCATGAATGATCGAAAAGCAATTGCTTCTCCCCAGGTCCTTCGGATGAGACCTTTATAAACCGAGGCCTAGTGTGTGATACGCATTCACAAAAACATCAAAAAATCGCGCACTATAAAGATCCTGACACTCATGTCCTCGACGGGTGAGTGCCGGCCACAGACAAAATACCCAGCATGCAAAAAAAAAGAAAAAGAAAAAAGTGTAGCAGTTTCACCAGTATGTCGGTGTTGGCTACCTTAAAACCTAAGAAGAAGAAGAAGAACACATTGCGATGGGGCGTTCAAAAGGCTTCACGGCCTATATCTAGCCTCTCAACTACTACTACTACTACTACTACTACTAATTGCGTATATGTATCGTTTGTCAGAATCGCGCCGATAATCGGCTGCTGTTTTCTTATGTAGGCCTACGTGAGATGTGACCGGTTTTTAGTCACCGTGCGGAGGGGTGTGTTGAATTAAGCTTTCGCACTTTAACACGAGAGAATACCCTACTCCATTTTCGATTATTTATCAAGATTAGGCACGTATACATACGAAGTAGGTCTACAGCAACAAGCACCATATGCACTTTCAAAGGGAAATCAACAACTTAATGAAGATTAGCGTTAAAATGTGCTACTTCAAAATTTACCAGATCACCTAAATTCTGCTTTGATTAAAAAACCGAATTATAGAGGCACAAAGTTACAAATTTTGCTATTGTTTAGCAAAGTTTTGCTGATGTAGGCCTATATCAGGTGCGGCAAGAATATGATTTTGCTTTAAAGTTGATCATGTAGTCGCCCTACTATTTCCTATAGGATCGCCTTGGTTTTTCGCTAATTCGCATCCGTACAGCTTTTGTCCTGATTTGTTTAAGACAGCAAATAAGTGGGACATAAACATGCATGTATAATATACTTTTTAAAGAGTCTGGTGGATGTCTATCAGGTGCGGCTAGGATGATTTTACTTCGAAGTTGACACGTAGTATAGCAAGTGGCTACGATGTAGCACAAACCCTTTTTGGGGGGACGTACTCCGATCATTCGTCTCTCGATCGTCGTTTAAAAGTAATGTTACTGTTACTTTTTCCAGTCGTTCGATCCACAGAAACATTGATTTCATATAACTTTACATGCTGCTTCGGAAATTCATTCTCTCTCTCTCTCTCTCTCTCTCTCTCTCTCTCTCTCTCTCTCTCCTGGTTTTACTTAGGGAGATGCAGTGTGAGTTAAGCGCCTTCCTTGAGGATGCAACTCTAGAATCCGCGCAGCTTCGAACGCCGTACCCGCTAGCCGCAAGCGACTGCAGGTCAAGCCCGCTGACCCCTCAGCCACGGAAGCTCGGGAGGATTTAGTGCAGGCACACCGATCAAGCACCACAATGCCCAGACCGTAACTACTAATACCAAACTGCGCACAGCAAACATGTCCAGATCACATCAAAACACCACACACCAAGCTCTGTGAAAGAGGATATCTTCCTTGAACTCAATAGCACATTACATCAAGCTTCTTATTACGTTTGAAATATAAATATGGGGACTTGTGCAAACTTGGCCGCGTAGAACAGAGATACGAAAAAAATCAAAGAAGGGAGTAGAGAACGGAGGGAGGGAGAGAGAGAGAGAGAGAGAGAGAGAGAGAGAGAGAGGTGGGGGGGGGTGGGGGGGGGGGGGTAGAGAGTAGAGAGAGAGGAGATAGAGAGAGAAGAGAGAGGAGCGAAGGAGAGAGAGGGCGAGGGGGGAGAACAGGAGAGGGGAGAAGGGGACGAGAGAGAAGCGAAGAGAGAGAGCTTGAAGAAAACAGACAAAGAAGAAAGAAGAAAAAAAGAGAAGAAGTGCGGGAAAGAAGAGACAGGGAGCAGAGAGGAGGAGAAACGAAAAATATAAGATGAAAGAAAAAGAAGAAAGAAGAGACCAAAGGAAGTAAGAGAGAGAGAAGCAAATAAAATAAAGAATGAACGAAAAAGAAAGAGAGTCAAGAAAGTAAGAAAAGAGAGAGAAGGGAATAAGGAAAGAGAAAAACCAGGCGAGAGTAGAGAAGAGAGGGATGAGAGAGAGGGAGGAGGGTAGGAGGGGAGTCAGGGGGGGGAGGGCTGCCTAATAAAGGAGGGATAGACGAAGTAAAGACAAGAGGAAGTAGGGGTGATTGGGGGACGGTAGTATTGATAGCTGGGATGGCGGGTGGTGGGGGATGGGTGGGCGGAGGGTGGGGTGCAAGGTAGGGGAGGGGGGCTGTAGGAGGGGGGAGGGTGCGACGAGGGGTGGGGGGGGGGGGAGGGAGGTGGGGGGTGGGGGGGAGGGGGGAGGGTGGGCGGTAGTCGGACGTGGGTGGCAGAGCGACGTGGATGGGGAGGTCGGGGCGCGGATAGGGGCCGGGGTGGGTGGGGAGAGGGTGGGCGTCCCGTACGTGGGGGGGGGGGGGTGTGGGGGGGGGGGGTGGGGAGTGTCCGTCGATAAAGTGAAAGACAGGCAGAAAGAGACAGAGATGAAGGAGGACGAGGAGTAGGCAGGAAGAAGAGTTGAGCAGGAGAGGAGAAGAGGTAGCATGATCAGGGAGATGGAGAGGGGTCCACAAGGAGAGAGCGTAAGGGCGTCAGGTATGAGATTCAGAGTAGTCTCGAGAAGAGAGAGGAAGCAGTTAGCGAACGCGCACGAAGTTAGGCCATAGTATAAGAAGGAGAGAACGAACCTTTATTTTACCACAATGGCGTCATTGAATTAAGGTAGAAGAAGTAGTATTCAGGCGCATTTTCTTACATCAGAGAATTCAAGTCAGTTCGCCGCCCTTGACGGGCAAAATATTCAGGTGTGGTAAGAGAAGAAGGCAGAGAGCGAGAAGGAGAGATGGGAGCGTACAGAGACCTGAGAGAGAGAGAGAGAGTAAGAGATCAGAAAGGGGTGAGACTGGGGAGCTGGGGGAGGAAGGGAAGAAAGTACGAGAGTAAGTAGAGAGAGGAGAGAGAGAGAGAGAGAGAGAGAGGGCAGAGGTACGAGAGAGAGAGAAAGAGAGAGAGGAGAGGTCAGAGTCCTAATTATATTCGCAATCAATATACATTACAGATTTTCTTAGCATACTAGCTAAAATGGGTAGATGTGTACCAGAGAAGCCAGGGTAGATTCCTATATATGGATTCTTGTACGTACCTCAACGATTACATATAAGTAAAAGACATTCTCTAAACATTCCAAGGTTAAAAACAAATACCAATCACATCGTCAGGCCAAAAGGCTTTTGATGTACAAAAACTCCCATCCCCCTACTCCACCCACCCCCAATCAGAGAAAGCCCGTATAAACCTCCATAGCTATCAGACCAGTCGTGGCCTGAATTGAAGCATTAGTGAAAAAAAATGGACAACATAGGATCAGCATACACACTGTACCGTTCTACTTTCTGAGAAATAGACGGTCGGAATGAAAACGTTGGGACAACTATTTCAGTCTATCGTGGTTGGGTATCACTAATGTTCCTGAAATTAGATTGCGAATTTTTCTTTTGAACTAGGCAAAGACTTGATAACATTTTAAGTCCTCAGGCAGTCTGTATTCCACAGAGCGCACCCGTGCGTGAGTTAACGATATGCTCAATAATTTGAACAAATACAGATGCGAGGCTGAGGCAGGAGAACTTTGTAATGTCCTCGTGAGAGGAAATGATTGACGGCTCAAATAGGGTTTGGTTTAGACTATCCTGGTGTTCGGGTGCCATCTTTGTACCTTTTTCACAAGCAAGCACTTATTGACGGCAGAATGCGGGAGGGGGGCGTCTAGGAAGAAGTATGTNNNATCATACATAGGCAACGGTTAAAAAACATTGACATTGAAATAACCTATATACATACTCCTCAAAATATACAGATGAACACTTGTATGTACACTTATCCATTCTCGGACAGGGAGGAGTACTGCATTAAAATTTGGTGAACAGCAACCGAATTGGCATGGTCTCCGCCATATTGAGTCATCTGGCCAAAGAGAGTGTCTTTGTCGCTGCTAAGTACCTCCGAAGCTTCCTCGGCAAAGCTTGCGTTGCCTTGTGAGCGAGACGCTATGGGAAACGCATGGGCCTCGCGTATCATGCAAGTCCTTGCAAGATACTAGCGTAAGCAATGCGCTCCAGGGTTTCAGCCAGTGAGAGGGACATCGAGCAAAGGGGCGGGCGTATTTGACTCCCCATTCATCTCACCTAATCAGTGTCAAGCTCAAGTGGGTCTGCACGACTCTCACGGACACAAACCCAGTAGGGGTAGCATGGGGTAAAACGCCCATGTGGGGTCAAACGCCCACCCTCGAAATTTCTCAGACAGCGTGACCCAGAGAGATATATGATGCTTTGCTAGCCTCCTCTCGTAAGCAGACGCCGTGTCTACGACAGAGAAGAATCCAGACCAAAAAGCAAGTTTTTTATAATTATTTGTTTATTTTCTCTTTGTTTTCAGTAATTTCATCGATTCCTACTATTCAGTAATATGATCTGCATCGCAAATGAAACGAAGAAGCTTTGTATTTGGCTGAAAGTAGAATGTCTCAGCTCCAAGCTAGTGCTGGTGGAACCACATTCTGCGTCCACTTTCCCGCCAAATTCCACAAATATAAATAATCGGTCAGCCTGGGGCCATTCTAGTAAACTAGAGATTTCGCCTACCGGCAAAAGTATCTCTAGCACAGTTCACATCACGTGATGGAAGGTTTTTGGCCAATTTATGCAAGCGGAGGTCACACGAGAGGCTTGTGGGATAGCCGATGTGCTCCCTGACATACGCCGTTAAAGTAGTTCTAAGACTATTTCGCACAAAACTCTTAACTTACTCTTGTTGAGACAACAAACAAGCGTTTATTCGATACAATAAAATGTCTGTGTTGAAATGGAAACAAGTTTTTACATCTGAATGATTTCTGTAAAAAGTGGAGAGAAAAATAGTATCAGAACGAACTATTTTTGGCGCAAGGCTGTAATGCCAAGGGTCAAGCCTATTACGCACTCATTGCGAACTGTGCCAGAGTCAATACTACTGACTCGGGTTTACAGAATGGCCTGGGGCAAGACGCCCATCCCCTAATTGGGGCAAGACGCCCAGGGTAGGCCTCTTGCCCCGTTGTTCCAGTCTATAGCCCTCTCCTTGTTTTCAACTCAATGACAGTGACAATATGCGTGTGTGTTCGTGTATAGATCTTCTTCTCTCTCTGTGTGTGTGTGTGTGTGTGTGTGTGTGTGTGTGTGTGTGTGTGTGTGTGTGTGTGTGTGTTTGAGACAGACAGACAGACAGACAGACGGACGGACGGACGGACGGACGGACGGACGGACGGACGGACGGACAGACAGACAGACAGACAGACAGACAGACAGACAGACAGACAGACAGACAGACAGACAGACAGACAGACAGACAGAGAGAGAGAGAGAGAGAGAGAGAGAGAGAGAGAGAGAGAGAGAGAGAGAGAGAGAGAGAGAGAGAGAGATGATATACTCGATATAATCAGAGTTTTTCAATTTACGCAAAGAAAAACCTTAGTAAATCTGACAGAGTTTTATTTTGCGAAGGTGTGGCAAAATGCTTCACACTAAGGGGCAAATCATTCTTTATTCAGTAGAAGTAGTTCTAGGTTTTTGACTGTTACTATTATCTCTGCTTAGGTGAGGCAAATTTGCCTCACAGGTCACACTATGGGGCAAATCGCCCACCATGGGCGTTTTGCCCCCTAGTCATGGGCGTTTTGCCCCATGCGTGGGGCAAGAAGGCCAAATAATTTTTTCGATTTTTTACCTATTTTGTTTTTATTTTTTATATTATCCACAAAGTCTTATAGGCAGTTAGTAGCCTATGTAGCCCTCAATATTTAGAGCCTACTTTGAAGTGCCTCTGGTTTCAA
>JAWQFJ010002485.1:219320-229320 GCA_034096865.1 Theodoxus fluviatilis | reverse complement strand
TATCTTTGAACGTCGCTAACATGTGGACCACCCAACCGAAATGACTCAAACTTTCAAAACTTAATTGTTATTATCTTACGTTGATGTGTGTAAAAACGCAACTCAATCCATTCACATTTGTAGCAGTTGTGCATACTTTTATGGGTTGCATTCATTTTGGGTCACCCTGTACATAAGGTCCGATGAGAAGATTTTGAGTTGTCAGAATAAAGAAAAACTACAAACCTAGAGCTTTAAATCTAAGCAAGATGAATGGAAATCGGATAATTCAAGAGGAGGTTATTGCAGATTGCAGTCGACTACCCGCAGATCCTCTCTCTCTCTCTCTCTCTCTCTCTCTCTCTCTCTCTCTCTCTCTCTCTCTCTCTCTCTCTCTCTCTCTTCTCTCTCTCTCTCTCTCTGACTTTGTCTGTTTGTCTGTCTGTCTGTCTGTCTGTCTGTCTGTCTGTCTGTCTGTCTGTCTGTCTGTCTGTCTGTCTGTCTGTCTGTCTGTCTGTCTGTCTGTCTGTCTGTCTGTCTGTCTGTCTCTTTCACACAAAAACACACACACTCACACACACTCACACACACACACACACGCGCGCGCGCGCGCGCGCGCGCACACACACACACACACACACGCAGAGTTTTACACATACATTATTCCCTCTGTACATTTTCAGATAAGACAGACATATGTCATTACTCTCATGTTTACCGATATTACAAAAAACGCATGCATCTATAATTGCGATGTTTTAAAACCTTCTAATGTAATGTAAAGCATCTGAACCGTGCTTTTAAACTGTTTATATTTAACTATGGGTCATCAGCCAACCAACCAACCAACCAAACGACCGACCGACAAGCCAGCCAGCCAGCCAGCCAGCCAGCAAGCCAGCCAGCCAGCCAGCAAGCCAGCCAGCCAGCCAGCCAGCCAACTAACCAATATCTCTCTCTCTCTCTCGCTCTCTCTCTCTCTCTCTCTCTCTCTCTCTCTCTCTCTCTCTCTGTGTGTGTGTGTGTGTGTGTGTGTGTGTGCATGTTTGGAAAAGGGAAACAGGACAATTGTGTGCGTACCTGAAGCATTCCTGTTTCATCCATACTGTTGAGGGAAAACAAACAAACAAACAATAATTAATAAACAGACAACGTACCCAAAAGCGACGCGAAGAGAAATGAATTGTCTGCTAAACTATCTTAGTGCAACAGCTAGAGACGAACCTCCGGTGTTTTCTGTGGAAATTCGGTAGTCAGAAACAGGTCAACTGAGTGTGGTGGACAAACTGGAACGACTTGAAAGGTGCAGTTCCGGAAAGTGGCCACTACGCAAGTTCGACATCCAGTTAAAAAACGAGGACAGCGCCGATCCGGATGCGGTGACCGCAGCACATCCAAACAGTCAAGCCCGCCAGTCTCATTGAAACTGAGATCTTTCTTGGAACTGGCAAGCCGGATGTGGGCAACCAAAAAGGCATAAAATACCAGCATCAGCTGACGAGGTCAAGCAGACGACACGAAACATCGGCAGCAGCAGTACTGTCGGCAGGCCTGACGCTTTGACTGAAAACTCTCCCAGCTGAGTTCGAGGTGAGGCATGGTTCTCTAGCATGCTCTTGTTTCATTCTCGAAGTTTGTGCTGACGTTTACATTTGAAAGTAGCACTGGGTGACTGCGAAATTTTCGCATGTGTTTGCTTGACTGGTCGGGAGAGAGAGAGAGAGAGAGAGAGAGAGAGAGAGAGAGAGAGAGAGAGAGAAAGAGAGAGACGGACGGACGGACGGAGGATGGGTGGGTAGGGTCGGGGAGGAGAAGGGAGGAAATGTGAGACTGATGTGAAGCGAGTGCGAAAGATGAAAGTAACCAAACATTGACAATGTAGTATATATATATATATATATATAGAGCAGGCTGCACACATGTGTACCTGTACCTGTACACTTGGGTGCAAAATTTTCGTAAATAAACATGGTAGTTTTAACGTACCTTTATGGAGCTTTAAGCACGTGTGCGGAAAGGTGCATGAGAGTTAGGGTTTGAGTGGAACTGAGATGGAACGAAAGTCAGAGATGAATACTAGAAATCTGAAGCGGTTGTAGCAGTTGCAACGAAAGTGTTAGCGTGTAGTATTGTGGTTTCGAGGTGAGAGCGGATGCACCGTGGCAATAAATACAGTTACGGAGACTCGAGACATGGCAATCGTCTTAAAGGCAGTTCTACCATCCAACTTACTTGCTGAAAGACTCCGGTTCATTTTGTGTTGTTCAAATTACTTCCATGCCATCCTCATTTTTCTATGATTCAGCTTTACCTACAGTAGACTGCCCACTGCGTACACGTATACGTATCATGAGAACATGAAGACAACATGTTGATGGTGAAAGTTGTTTAAAAAAGATACATGTGCACATATCGTTTTATTTACTCTCATGTACTAGTAAAGCTTTGAAGTGCATCGTTATCATTTTCTCACAAATCACTCACAGCATTTTGGGGGGTTTCTTTTCTCCACAGATTCAAACGCCACGTACGGGTACCGAAGATGGCGGGCTTTGTCGCACAGGCTGTTGCCATGGTAATACTGAGTGGGTCATTATGCTCGGGCCAGGGCAAATACCAAATCGTCGACCTGACCCATGAGTTCAGTTTCCAGACCCCCGTTTTTCCTGGCAACCCAGGCCTTAACATCAGCAATCTTTTGACCCTGCGTGTAGCCAATGTGACGTAAGTATTTCATTGACAGTTCGGTGACCTGTAGCTTGTGTGTGTGCGCACGTGCGCATGTGTGTATGTGTTTGTGTGCCTGAGTGTATTTGTTGGAGAAGAAAGGAGAGGGGAGGGAGGGAGAGAGAGAGAGAGAGAGAGAGAGAGAGAGAGAGAGAGAGAGAGAGAGAGAGAGATTCTGAGATTCTGAGATTCTTAGTACGGTAATGCTTGAGGTGTGCATAGGCGAAATTTGCTTTAACTGTTACGAGTCCCACTGATCCACTAAGGCAGATGTATAGTTATTATCGTAAAAGTAATGTGCATCTCTGAATGAATGGGATCATTTTACCTTTTTTTCCCCAGACAGTCTTTATTACGAGCAAGTTCAAACATACACAACAGTATGGTACATATAAATGGGAAGTGGAAATTATTCTGTAGAAATAAGATGAAGAGTGCAGGAGGGAATAATGAGGGGAAAAAATTAATGTAAATTTGTTTGAGAATGTTAAGGCACTGCGTTGTCTTATTTGCGTCTTTGTGAAAACGCATGTCTTCTGGAAGCTGTTCTTGAAAGTTAGAGAGCAATTCAGGTAGGATTTTCTGCTAGCCGGGCCTGACGCTACGAGGTTTAGTTCGTTTAAGCGGCTGAAAGCGATTTCTGAGTGCCGAACGCGCACGACGACGTCATCAATAGTTTGACGTCATCAACGTCGTGATTTTGGGAAACATTTTCTCATTTTGATCGTAATTCCAAAATGAGATAATAAATAGCCTCCAGAATGTAACGGATTGTTCCTTGGTAAAACCCCGATCTTGCATTAAATTTCATCAAGATCTGTTTCGAACATGTTGAGATATGTTGCTGAATAACTAACTAACCAATGAACTGAGAGTAAAAACATTACCTCCTCGGCGGAGGTAAGTCTTTGGCAAATCTTCGGCAAGTCTTGGATGATACCGTGATTCTTAATAGCTTGATGAAAGCCCAGGCAAGATTTCATGAAATGACGAGATACGC
The DNA here is from genome assembly GCA_034096865.1 of Theodoxus fluviatilis. Taxonomy (NCBI): domain Eukaryota; kingdom Metazoa; phylum Mollusca; class Gastropoda; order Cycloneritida; family Neritidae; genus Theodoxus; species Theodoxus fluviatilis. The sequence goes on along the minus strand of JAWQFJ010002485.1, from coordinate 225,614 downwards.
AATATGGCGACGACTGGAGACAAGGACTTGTTAACAAGCTTATTGCCGCTGATGTTGCGTTTTTCGTGGCTGGAGACAAGGACTTGTTAACAAGCTTATTGCCGCTGATGTTGCGTTTTTCGTGGCTGTAATTGCGGAAAGTCAAGTGAAGGGGGAAAAAGTGCAGAGCTTCACTGTTTTCTGTCGTGCGCCGCCACATGCATACACAATCACTCTTCACATGCGGGCAATTATGTTTAACAAATGGCGAAAACCACAGATCCAGTTTCCACCCATTACCGTGGACCAAGCAGCACGTGCTGCTGACTTTGCTATACGGCTTCAGGTGCGCGTTGCATAGATGCGGTGATAGCCAAGATCTTGCGAGGCATAGGGCGATGTCAGCATGTGTCAACATGATGAAAGCAGATTTAAAAGCAATCAAATGTTGACACAGGTTGACACCGGCATATGCTTTGCAAGACATCGCGTCAATGCAAAGCAGGCCTGCGCTGCACGTCGTAAGGGAACCACAGCATCGACTCCTCCATCACGAGCCCATCAGCTGTTTGACATCTATATCCAACTTGACTCTGTCACTTCGACCTTCACCTAAAGCGTTGGATTTGCACAGTGTGATAGTAACTTGACTCGGTCACTTCGACCTTCACCTAGAGCGTTGGATTTGCACAGTGTGATAGTAACTTGACTCGGTCACTTCGACCTTCCCCTAGAGCGTTGGATTTGCACAGTGTGATAGTAACTTGACTCTGTCACTTCGACCTTCACCTAAAGCGTTGGATTTGCACAGTGTGATAGTAACTTGACTCGGTCACTTCGACCTTCACCTAAAGCGTTGGATTTGCACAGTGTGATAGTAACTTGACTCGGTCACTTCGACCTTCACCTAGAGCGTTGGATTTGCACAGTGTGATAGTAACTTGACTCGGTCACTTCGACCTTCACCTAAAGCGTTGGATTTGCACAGTGTGATAGTAACTTGACTCTGTCACTTCGACCTTCATGTAAAGCGTTGGATTTGCACAGTGTGATAGTAACTTGACTCGGTCACTTCGACCTTCACCTAGAGCGTTGGATTTGCACAGTGTGATAGTAACTTGACTCTGTCACTTCGACCTTCACCTAAAGCGTTGGATTTGCACAGTGTGATAGTAACTTGACTCGGTCACTTCGACCTTCACCTAAAGCGTTGGATTTGCACAGTGTGATAGTAACTTGACTCGGTCACTTCGACCTTCACCTAAAGCGTTGGATTTGCACAGTGTGATAGTAACTTGACTCGGTCACTTCGACCTTCACCTAAAGCGTTGGATTTGCACAGTGTGATAGTAACTTGACTCGGTCACTTCGACCTTCACCTAAAGCGTTGGATTTGCACAGTGTGATAGTAACTTGACTCGGTCACTTCGACCTTCACCTAAAGCGTTGGATTTGCACAGTGTGATAGTAAGTTGACTCGGTCACTTCGACCTTCACCTAAAGCGTTGGATTTGCACAGTGTGATAGTAACTTGACTCGGTCACTTCGACCTTCACCTAAAGCGTTGGATTTGCACAGTGTGATAGTAACTTGACTCTGTCACTTCGACCTTCACCTAAAGCGTTGGATTTGCACAGTGTGATAGTAACTTGACTCGGTCACTTCGACCTTCACCTAGAGCGTTGGGTTTGCACAGTGTGATAGTAACTTGACTCGGTCACTTCGACCTTCACCTAGAGCGTTGGATTTGCACAGTGTGATAGTAACTTGACTCTGTCACTTCGACCTTCACCTAGAGCGTTGGATTTGCACAGTGTGATAGTAACTTGACTCGGTCACTTCGACCTTCACCTAAAGCGTTGGATTTGCACAGTGTGATAGTAACTTGACTCGGTCACTTCGACCTTCACCTAAAGCGTTGGATTTGCACAGTGTGATAGTAACTTGACTCTGTCACTTCGACCTTCACCTAAAGCGTTGGATTTGCACAGTGTGATAGTAACTTGACTCGGTCACTTCGACCTTCACCTAAAGCGTTGGATTTGCACAGTGTGATAGTAACTTGACTCGGTCACTTCGACCTTCACCTAAAGCGTTGGATTTGCACAGTGTGATAGTAACTTGACTCGGTCACTTCGACCTTCACCTAAAGCGTTGGATTTGCACAGTGTGATAGTAACTTGACTCGGTCACTTCGACCTTCACCTAAAGCGTTGGATTTGCACAGTGTGATAGTAACTTGACTCGGTCACTTCGACCTTCACCTAAAGCGTTGGATTTGCACAGTGTGATAGTAACTTGACTCGGTCACTTCGACCTTCACCTAAAGCGTTGGATTTGCACAGTGTGATAGTAACTTGACTCGGTCACTTCGACCTTCACCTAAAGCGTTGGATTTGCACAGTGTGATAGTAACTTGACTCTGTCACTTCGACCTTCACCTAAAGCGTTGGATTTGCACAGTGTGATAGTAACTTGACTCGGTCACTTCGACCTTCACCTAAAGCGTTGGATTTGCACAGTGTGATAGTAACTTGACTCGGTCACTTCGACCTTCACCTAAAGCGTTGGATTTGCACAGTGTGATAGTAACTTGACTCGGTCACTTCGACCTTCACCTAAAGCGTTGGATTTGCACAGTGTGATAGTAACTTGACTCGGTCACTTCGACCTTCACCTAAAGCGTTGGATTTGCACAGTGTGATAGTAACTTGACTCGGTCACTTCGACCTTCACCTAAAGCGTTGGATTTGCACAGTGTGATAGTAACTTGACTCTGTCACTTCGACCTTCACCTAAAGCGTTGGATTTGCACAGTGTGATAGTAACTTGACTCGGTCACTTCGACCTTCACCTAAAGCGTTGGATTTGCACAGTGTGATAGTAACTTGACTCGGTCACTTCGACCTTCACCTAAAGCGTTGGATTTGCACAGTGTGATAGTAACTTGACTCGGTCACTTCGACCTTCCCCTAAAGCGTTGGGTTTGCACGATGTGATAGTAACTTGACTCTGTCTCTTCGACCTTCACCTAGAGCGTTGGATTTGCACAGTGTGATAGTAACTTGACTCGGTCACTTCGACCTTCACCTAGAGCGTTGGATTTGCACAGTGTGATAGTAAAGGGGAAAAATAGTTGTGGTTACGATAACCCGACCGATCCTTTTTTCTGCCGATCCTTAACTTTTTTCGATCGTGCAAAACAAAACAAAACAAAACAAAACAAAACAAAAAACAAAAACAAAAGCAAAGAAAAAGGAAAGGAAGAAATCGGCCGTAATCAATTAAGTGTGTGCCGTCTCATCTACCCTGGACCATGAGCATTCAGGGAATCCACTATGTATGTAAAAAATCTGGGGGGGTTTTCAGCAAAAGAGAAATTGTGATTTATATTCAACCTGGCCTCTTTTATATTTAAAAAAATGCAGGCCGACCTACCTACCCTATTCTGGGGGCCATGTTACCTTAACCACAGTTTTTTTTTTCTGTTGATCTAAAGTGATAATGCACACGTGAGTTTTGATAAAATGTGCGAGTTGTATTTATAGATACATCTTATGTCCGTAATGCAGGTGTAAAATGGATAAATACATGTAACCTAACTGACAACTATTTTTGCTATCTCTCTTTTTTTGTCAATGAAAAACGGCCAAATTCTCGATAAAATCTCGCACAATAGAATACTCTCAGTTCATGATCAACCCAGATTCCAAGTCGTTGGAAAGTCTTTCCTGAGCCCAATGAAGAACTAGAACATGTTGTCCGTGTCCTGGCTGATATACTCTGACACTAGGCGAGGTCTTGGCTGAGTCCTATTAGGAGCCGCCTTTAGATATAATTATTTGCTCGCAGAACTCTTCCGGGTGTTCATATTTGAGTTTGAGCTTTGGCTTACTTTTGGTGAGTGCAGATGTGTTTCTTGGGCGTCAGAGTCAAGGCGGTTCCTCAACGGGAGAACTGTCGGGCCGCGAACCTGGTTTGGAGAGATCGGCAGACTGGGTACGCGCGCCGTAGCTTCTTATCTGGGCGAAGTCTCGCATCGTGAAACCAGCAGGTTCGGAAAGATTCTCAGCCAGGTTCTAAGTTCCCAGAGTATGTAGTGACAACAACACGAACCTTTTCTCTGGCTGCTCAAACAATCAGCCTTTCCCCCCAAAAACAGTTTGCGTGCGAAATGCTCGTTTTTATAATAACTGCCATATATACAAAGAAACCGCAACCAAACGACAATATTAATTTCTCAAACCCCTATGTATAATATATCAATAATCCATTTAAATTGCTGCATTATTCAAATCAAGATGTGGGTCGAAGTCGGATCGAGGCGAAGGTCGGGCTTCTGCGATATGTTATACTGCTGGCTTATCATGTATCTGAGTGGTTGGGCAGTTCGGGCAGTGACATATGCATATCATTAGAGTCAGTTAAATCTGGGTTCGTCCAAATTACCGGACTGGAAACAAGTTCACAGGCGATCTTGTCGTCCGCAATACATAGTTCGCTAAACAAGGTTGCGTGCGAGTGGTCAGTCCAGCTAAGAGCAGGCCTCAGGATTTGGCGATTGGTTTACTGCAGTACATCGATCTTTCAGGGTGGTTTGAACTCACGGTCGCAGCGTCATGATCAGATCCTGCCTAGATGTCTCCAGGTGGCCCCCTGGACTCTTTGAGGCTGCCCCTGGGTGAGCTAATGGAGTAGACTCTGAAAGCTTAGCAGCGGGGTTCCAGCTGATGAGAGGGAACATCAAGCGGCCCTAACTATTTGTTGCACATTTCAACGTGTTTCAGTAAAGTTCCATTCTTTTCCTTTACATTCCTACAATTTTGCTCTCTTTCTTTCCACTAGCTTCGTGACCAACTGGTACAGCAGTCCCGAACACCTGGGCACGCACGTCGACGCGCCTGGGCACTTCTACCCCACCAAAAGCGACGCGGCCTCTATTCCCATGAGCAAGCTGATTGGTCCAGGTGTCGTCATTGACGTGACTCAGCAGGCGTCCCGTGACCCTGACTACCAAGTCTCCGTGCAGGATCTTCAGGCATGGGAGGAGAGCTACGGCCGCATCCCTGACGGTGCCGTCGTACTGATGAACTCCGGATGGTCACGGAAATATCCGAACCGCACCGAAGTGTTCGGCACGCCCGACCCTGAGGCAAAAGACTTTCATTTTCCCGCCTTCCACCACGAGTCTGCTCAGTGGTTGGTGGACAATAGGAACGTGGCAGCCGTGGGTGTGGACACGCCATCTTTAGACTATGGCCAGGTCAGTAAAGGGAGGCGTCCCGTGCACGAGACTCTCTTGTCAGCCGACATCCCATTGGCTGAGAATCTCGCCAACCTCCACCTCCTGCCCGCTTCCGGAAGCACGGTGTTCCTTCCTGTTTACAAGCTGCGGGGCGGAAGTGGCGGGCCTGTTAGGGCTTTCGCAACCTATGACGTCAGAGGAGCGTCCAATGACGGCGCCACATCGTCCGCTGCCTGGCTGTACTATGGCTACGTTGTTGCGTTCATCGTCATCAATATCTGCGTTGCGTTGTGAGTCGTATTTTGAGTACTGTACGGTTTGTAGCGAGACTTTTGTTTGACTTCTAGTCGATTGTGACTTTTCTGAAAACAATTTGGGGGGGGGGGGGGGGGGGGTGTCTTCAGTATTAACTTTGACCAGCGCTACGGATGATGGTGCTTTTATGGTGTTATCATGTTGTCTGCCGCTGCATTATTTTTATTGACTCTAGTTTTTGGAGTGGTTTAATGCATTTTGCGAAATGGAACAAAATATACATGTATTCAAGTGAAAATTCGCAATCATGAAAATATCAATCTGTAGGAAGAGATCATCGACAGATCCGAGGCATAACTCTGCTTACCGTTGTGAATATGCATAGCACATATAATATACACACTGTTCCTGATCCATATGACTGATACGTGTCTGAGAAATACTGTATGAAAGAGTCGAATGCTACCGCGAACTAAATAAGCATTTGTCTGTTGCTTTTTGTTTCCAGTTAACAGGGTAGGAAGCAATGATGATGTCATGTGTATCTCCTTTTTTATCTGCCCTTTTGCGGAAAACGTGTTGTCTTGATAAGTTGATGTACTGAAAATATGACTTTTTTGTTGGTACATAATGACGTAGATTATCAGGTGCTAGTATGATAAAATGTATTTCTTTGGCAATAGTTTGACTTACTTGACAAAGTAATAGTCTCAGTAACCGTATACGCTAATTTGCTGTACTTTGGCCATTAAAAATGAGTCAGATATGCTTGTGTGTATAACAGGACCTTGAAAAAAGTATACCTGTTTAAATGT
>JAWQFJ010002485.1:201820-214320 GCA_034096865.1 Theodoxus fluviatilis | reverse complement strand
ACGTTGATCCAAGAATTACAGTCATGCAGAGGGAAAGGTGTGTCATAGATGTTCACCTTATGCAGGTACATTCCTATTCACTCACGCACACGCAGGGCTGCAACACATAGTAACGACACAGGGTAGCCGCCCATAGGAAATTGCAAGAAATTAATCATCCAGATTTCTCCCGTAACAAGGATTCAACCACGGCACTGCTTCCTCAACACTATGTTTACTATTGATATGCATTACATGTAGATCACCAGCTCCTGGCAGCCCCATAGCCAGTAGTCTCCCCTCCTACATGAGTGCATAGTCAGCTCTTCAACCTCTACTCGCCTCTTGAAACTCTGTCTTTTCACAGGCGAATTTAGGCGAGCAAGCTTCGGCGTTTGATTGTGTGCGAGGCGCAGTGCCGTGGTTGAATCCCTGGCATGGGATAAATCTGGAGGATTAATTTTTGGTGCATATTTGTATTTGAAACAAAACGATATGAACAAGAGCTGCCGAGTGTCCCTTTGGCTGTCCTGACACCTACGAGTGTGTGTGTGTGTGTGTGTGTATGTGTGTATGTGTGTGTGTATGTGTGTGTGTGTGTTGTTTGTGTGTGCATGCATGCGTGCGTGTACGCAGTGTGTGTGTGTGTGTGTGTGTGTGTGTGTGTGTGTGTGTGTGTGTGTGTTTTGTGCATGATTTGTGAGTCTCTGTTATCTTTCAGTGATATGCAGTGTGTTTACTTTACCAAGAGCTGAATGCAAGACAGGCAGCTATGCTTTAGTAATGCATTTTCCTTGTTAAAACAGTTGATGAATTTCAATTCAACAGAGTGCAATGCAAATCATTCTATTTCTCTGTCTGTCTGTCTGTCTGTCTGTCTGACTGTCTGTCTGTCTGTCTGTCTGTCTGTCTCTCTCTCTCTCTCTCTCTCTCTCTCTGATCAAGGAAGACGATCCGGGGGAGTGGTTACCGTCGTCAAGAAGTCATTCCCAAATACCGTGTGTCAGTTGCCTTGTGTTTATGACAATATGATTGCTCCTAAATTTGGTGACATTGCACAAGGGAAATTAATTTTGGTCTCTGTCTACATTCCACCAGTAGATTCTCATTATTATAAAGATAAGGAGATAAAATGCAATTTGATCTTGCTAGAAGAAGTATTGCTTGACATTCAAGAAGCACACCCACGTGCAAACATCGTAATATGCGGTGATTTGAATGCAAGAACCAGTCACTGGAACCAACACACTGAAGATGATGACAATTATCGTCGGGAACATGATTATTGTCACTGCCCTGATAGCGTTTCTTATCGAAACTCGCAAGACAATGTTAGAAATAAGTTTGGAAATACTTTGATAGATTTGTGCAAGATTTACCATATCTGCATACTGAATGGAAGCAATAAGGACGATAGGGAAGGAAAGTTTACCTATGTTTCACAACATGGCGAAAGTGTTGTTGACTATTGTCTCATTATGAACACGAATTTTGAAACCGATGTTTCCGTAACTGTAGGATCCAGGATCGAGTCTAGTCATATGCCGCTTGAAATAAAAGTAGGCTCTAAAATTACCAAAGGTGCACAAGAAAATATGGTAAAAGAGATATCGAGAACGATATGGGATGCAGACAAAACTGAAGAGGTTCTCAAAAACATGCAGTCTCCCAAATTCAGTGATTTGCTTGGTCAGGCTTATGCTTGTCTAGACGTATGCTTGAACTGGTCGGTAAAAATATTAACGGTTGCTCTAAGTCAAGCTGTTGACTGCATGCGGCGAACCTTCCTATCATCCAACCAAATTGCGCAAAAACAGGCAGAATGGTATGACAAAGATTGTAAGTCCGCAAAAGTGATGACAAGGAGAACGCTTGCTGCTTACAAAAGAACACTAGCAACAACAGATAAAAATTCCTATGTACGTTGTAGGAACAACTACAAACAGCTGATTCGGCAGAAGAAAAAAGACTATGAAAAGAACCTAAGCACTTACCTCCTGAAAAATCTTTACAACTCTGACAAATTCTGGCATGTAATTCGCAAGAAATCTTGGAAAAGGGCGAAATTACCAGATATAGAAATAGAAAAATGGAAATCTTACTTCCAGAGTCTGATTAATAAAAATATTGTCCACGTAACCAATTTACCTGCAGACAATGAATGTGTCGCAGACATATATGACGATGCTTTAGATGCCACCATCACTACTAATGAAGTAGATCAAGCTCTGACAAAATTAAGTCATGGCAGAGCACCAGGTCTATACGAAATCCCCAGTGAACTCATCCAGCTAGGAAGAAAACAGCTGGTTCCTTTCTTCACTAGACTATTTAATATCATTTATGATAAACATATTTTCCCTGAAGAGTGGAGCCGATCGGTTATTGTCCCAATACATAAAGGAGGAAATTTACTAGATCCCTCAAATTACAGAGGTATATCACTGATTAGTGTTATAAGTAAATTATTTTCGTCAATTTTGACAAATCGTCTACAAAACTGGGTAGAAGACAACAGCAAAGTATGTGTCGAACAAGCTGGTTTTCGTAGAGAACACTCAACTGTTGATCATATTTTTACACTACATGCCATGATAACCAAGTTTGTATACGGTGGCAGAAGAGGAAAGCTGTATGTAGCATTCGTTGATTATCTGAAAGCTTTCGATACTGTGAATCGCCAAAGCCTCTGGATGGTGTTAGCAAATTTGGGTATTTCTACAAAACTGATTAAAATGCTGAAAGCAATGTACGATAAAGTTCAGGCATGCGTCCGGTGGAATGGTAGCAGGTCAGATTTCTTTGACTGTCCTGCCGGAACAAAACAGGGCGCCTTAGAGAGTCCGGTTTTATTTTCATTACTTATCACTTTCGTCGTTGATTTTGTTTGAAAGCATGGTAAACATGGGGTTCAGATGCAAAAGGGGCAGAGAGAGATCTTTTTCCTTATATATGCGGATGACATAGCATTACTATCCACCTCTCCTGTGGGTTTGCAAACCCAAATAAACAACCTTGCTCGCGCGTCCCAAAAGGTTGGTCTGAGAATCAACACAGAAAAAACGAAGGTCATGGTTTTTCGTCGAGGAGGCTTTCTGGGCCGGGGAGAAAAATGGTTCCTTCAGGGAACTCAGCTTGAAGTAGTAAACTCCCTTAAATATCTTGGCTACACCTTTACAACGAAGTTATCAGAAAACGTAGCTCTTGACAACTCAGCGACAAAAGCAAAGCAGAAGATCGTCTCTCTGCTCAAGATGATGTGGGCATTGCACAGCCGTAAGCCTGGTATATTTTTCAAATTATTTGATGCGCAGGTTCAACCTTCTCTTCTGTATGCATCTGAACTCTGGGGCCTGAAAGAGCAATCCAGTGTTGAAAGGGCTCATCTGTTCGCATGCAAGCGCTTCTTAAATGTCCATTCAAAGACGCCGAATAATTTGGTTTATGGCGAAACTGGAAGATTTCCACTTATGGTAAATAGCACAATAAGAGCCATTAAGTACTGGTTTAGAATACAGAAAATGCCTCAGGACAGATTACCTAGACAAGCACTTCTAATGTTGGAAGGTACATCAATTCCTGATGAGATGAATTGGTTAAAGTTTGTCAGAGATTGTTTATGCAAGTCGGGGTTTGCCTTTGTTTGGTTAAATCGAGGTATAGAGAACGAAAAGGGCTTCCTGAAAAAATTAAAAGTCAGGCTACAAGACTGCTTCACACAGAATTGGCACAGTAAAATAAATGATAGCCAGCGTTTTCTATTATACAGTGTCCTTAAAGACTCGTTTGATTGTGAAAAGTACCTGAGTAACTTAGAAATAGGAAAGATTAGAGACGCATTTGTACGCTTCAGATTAGGTGTAAGTGGTTTGCGCACTCATCAAGCATTTGGTGGAGATAATACGCAATGTCCATTCTGTATAGATCAAGTAGAAGACGAATCTCACTTTCTGTTAGAATGTGGTATTTATCAGGATCTCAGAGAGAAGTACATAGAAAGATATAGTCAATATATAAATTCCAGAAGTTTCAAATTTTTGATCGATGGAGGAGGATATATCAAAACAAAAAATACTGCAATGTTTATTCACTATGCGCTGAAACGTCGCCTTCAGCGCCTCCAAGAAGGGGAGTAAAGAGCATATCGAAAAGGCCCCCCCCCCCTCCCCGGTTAATATTTCCATAAATAACTGCTAGTGTATCTATAGTAGGCCTATGTGACAAGGAAAAGCTCCCAACAGCTCGTGTTCCCAAAACCCCCAACCCCTTCCCAACAACCCTTACCTGATGTCCTGTGTTCCAGAGAGAAAGATATTAAAGTATGGTTATTTTCCTTCTACCATCATGTACTCACTCGAAATTTACTGTCCATTCCAGAATGTGCTTGTAAATTCTGTAAAGATTGTTTTGGGTCGTCGGCCTCGCAATAAAGATATCAAATCTCTCTCTCTCTCTGTATGCGTGCGTGCCCCTGCAGGTTTTTCATTATTTCAATCCCGTGGTATCGAGGTCATGACCATCTCATTCAATTATAGAAGCTTCTTTACTGGCATGTTCTTTCACTCGCTAGCCAACAGGACACTACAGCTTCAATCATTCTTTCAGTCGCAGCATGTCTGGTTCTTGGATGAGGTGGAATGTCACGCTTGTGTGAAATTATTATTCTTATGCCAGTTTACCATTTCAGCACCTGGGTACATGTTGGACAATGCAAAGTAACTGGTTATCGGAGATTGGTATCTTTCTCCTTAAATAAACAAAAATGTTTGTCACTGTCAATTTCTACACTTTCCTTTCTTTTCTTTTTCATGCATTCCTCCATCCATTCATTCATTCGCTAGCTCTTTCATTCTTCCTTTGCTTTGCAAATGATATGTAGACGAAACAAAATTGCCGGTAGAGACGTTTATTGAGACACTTTATACATAAATAAATGAAATGTCAAGATAAATAGTCTATATCTACACATGTACAAGTTAAGTTAAAGCATGATCCTAATCCAAATCTGAACACATTTGTATTGATTTAAAGTTGGCCTTCTCGTGTTGACCACCCGGGAAGAGAAGAAAAAGGGTATCTGCAACCAAACTATACGTTTTTCAACTGGATATAAAACTTCCCTAAGGGGCCTTCATAGGCAGTCCACTTGTTAAACGACAATGTTAATCTGTACCCTATTCGACAACAATAAGCCACTGAATGCATTTGGAACTGACGTGGAGTTGTCCACGATATGGTCAAGACGATCAGACAGAAATATTGCACTGAAAGCTCGGAATTCAAATACTTTTTTTCGGTCAAAACATAACCGACCATCGCTACGCGCGCCATTGGGTGCAGTCACAGCTCTGCTTCGCGGTCAAATCATGTACAATAAATATACAAGTATTGTTTGTACAGAACAAAACCACAAGGGCAACGACAACGCCAAAAACGACGACAACAGCAATTACAACAATGAGAACATGCCAGTGAAGTCAACTGATGATTTTTTAACGAGCGCCTCAATTTGCGCAGGGATATAAACGAACCGAGATGATAGATTGCATCATTCAACCTATGTCATCAAAATAATGGCTGATAATACACCAAAGTCTTGTTCAACAAATGTCGAATGGGCGAAAGTAATTACATAAATGAAGTGATAAATGATAATTGACAAGAATGATTCTCGAAACAAATATGGGTACCCGTAGTCAGACACGACATGAAAACAACTTCAGTGAAGCAAAATACACTAGCTGACCCCTCAATGGACTGCGGTTATCTTTGCCTGTGATGGCGATAACTTTCCTTGCCTGTGATTGTGATAACTTTTTTTTGCATGTGATGGAGAACTTTCTTTGCCTGTGATGGAGATAACTTTCTTTGCCTGTGATGGAGATAACTTTCTTTGCCTGTGATGGAGATAACTTTCTTTGCCTGTGATGGAGGTAACTTTCTTTGCCTACCGTCTGTCCAACACGTTGAGGTAAATAAGTGAAGTAAGCTAGGCGATGCCACCACAATTGCTTCGTATGCTGTTGCTGGCTGATTTATGAGTTTTAAAATTGTATTTTGTTAGAAACATTCCAGCTCCCAGAAGCATCGGATGTCGAGGTGTTCAACGAAAAAAAATCTTATTAAGGCTGGCTTAATATCATAGGTGACCTAGGTTTCACAGAAAGGTGTTTTGACTTTTACTGATACACATAATTATTTCCTTCAAACCAACCCATTCAGGGGTCGTGTCAATTTCATTATCTAAATAAAATCTTCGTCAAAATAAAAGCGCCAATTACAATGGAACTCCGCCAATGAAACAAAAGGAATGCATCAACTTAATTTGTAAATGCAAATATAATTTGATAAACAAATTATATCGAGCGAAAAAGGAATGTATTTAATCACAAGTTCAGATTTTTTTCACCTGCATGTTTTCATTGTCAGAGTTAATACAGTTTTGGGATATCACTCACCATTATGGCAACAATTTCAATATCAAAGTAAAAACCACAATACTTCGCGTTACAAAAATGAAATGGAGATCTAGAATGACGTACGGTTAAATTTCCAACAACACGCAGTAACCTTGAGAACACGTTTATCTAAATCGCCTTGAATCCGCGGGATAGGTCCCGGCGGAAAAAGGTAAATGCCATTTAAGTCGGCGAACCACAACAGGCGCGAGGGGAGGCTACATACCAGAGTAGATCATGAATCTGCTGTTGCCTCGGTAACCACCTAACATTTAATGAAAACTGATATCAATGGGCTGCTGCCGGTGTTGAGGCAGAAAGAATCCCCCTGGAAATTTCGTCCCCGGGTGGAAGTCTTCTAGCAGAGTTTGCAGAGGTGGGGACAGTCCTCGGGCACGTTGACATAGGCCTTGCAGTAGCTGGCTGGCCACACCGAGCAGTGGATGGGATCCTTGGCAGGGCAGTTGGCTGGAAGAGAGACGGATAGAATGAATGAATGAATGAATGAATGAATGAATGAATGAATGAATGAATGAATGAACGAATGATCAATTAAGTGAGAAGTTGGGTTTTGTTGTTGCATATCAGCCTTCGAAGGCAATGTAAAGCCATTGATCACGGAAAATCACTAGAACTGGCTGGAGCATGAGCAAGTCAAGTCAGGATTTTGCAAGCCATTCGCCTCGTATGAATGACAAAGGGAGACGCGTCAGGTCTATTCTCAACAACAATACATGTGGGCTAGGACGGATGATTAAAAAAAAGAGAGATAAAAGATGTTTCATGAGACAGTTTTCTTGAAATGAGTTAGTATGCTAATCCTAACCTAATAAAATAGTATCTGTGGTAGCACTTTCGGTAAGTCTGAATAATTTCCAGGAACAAATTAATGCAGAAAAAATAGTTGACAGTCTATGCACCTATGTTACGTATATCTACTGGTAGATCAGAGACCACGACTTTTCAGCTCAGTGCAAATGAAGCATGAGTCCACACGATTCTAGACCACTGCTGACGGAGTGGAAGGGTACCGGTGGAATCTGTACCAAGAGTAGAGCTTCAGATACCTTCACCGAAAGTCTTGCGACACCCACCTGTCTCGCAGCTGGGTCCTGTGAAGGGACGCTTGCACTCGCACTGGCACGTGTCCGTGTTCAGGCGCCCGCCATTGTGACACTTCATGCCGTTGCAAGGAGCTACAAGAACACAAGTCATTTCCAAGTCGTGTCCTGTACGTCATGAATGAATGTGTGAATGAATGAATGAATGAATGAATGAATGAATGGAGCTTTACGGTCGATCAGCCTTTGTAGGCCATGTAAGGCCATTAAGCAAGAAAATTCCAAAAATAGTTTAGAGTAAGCGCAAATCAAGCCATGATGTCCCTGTGTAATCGCCTCTGACGACTAGCGTAGGGAGACGCGATAGGTCAATATTTAAACTCCCATTTCACACGAAAATATAACAGGTGGACCTTGCACCAGCGACACATTCGGTCAATTATTCAGATCAACAGTGGGCAATTGTCTCTCTTTTTGCGTGAGATACGCTCATGTATTAAATCGCTTCCGCAGTTGAGCAGGAGTGGCTAGAATTACAGCGCAAGAAAGGGCAACGATGAGCAGAGCAACTTCATCGGTTATCATAACACAAGCTTGACAGTTCCAGAAGATGAGGGAATCATCGAGCGGCTGTATCCTTATGTTACAATATATACTCGGCGTAAAACACGCTGTCATTTAATACCTCAAGAACCGGATCTGTAAAGAACTGCATCGTCACAAGGAAAAGATAGCCAAGAAGGTCAGAGGGTAAAGTGCCGGGGTCAGACGCAAACAAACACAGAAAGAAAGAAAGGATGACGATAGGTCTGACAACTGTATACTTTCTTGAGAAAGAAACTGCAGAGAGAACGCACGCTCACCACCCGGGAGGAGACAGAGTCTATAGGAGGACAGGACTCGGCTCACCTCCTGAAGAGGAAACTCATCTTATCTAGCGCACGATCGACGTACAAACAAGGCCCTTCTCAGGTTCACTCTGTCTCGAGAAAGAATACAATTGTCGGACCTATTGTTACCCTTTCTCTCTTTTTGGTCAGGAAACTCTGCTGTACTCACGGTCGCAGAGGCCACACATGACGGGGCAGTAGTCGGTCTTGATGTTGTAGAAGCGCTCGCATTCAGCACAGCCGGTACTGCCCCCCGCGGAGGCACAGAAGGGCATGTCACTGCCCTTGTCGCCGTACTTACGGCACTCGTCTGCAACACGGAGAAGATGCAGGCCAACTTGCACGTGCAAGTAAGAAGTGTGACCAAAACACAAAAACACACACACACACACACACACACACACACACACACACACACACACACACACACACACACACACACACACAAACCCAAAACATGAAATGAATCGGCCTAAACAGGATTCCCAATCTGTACCGACTGTGAAGCAAGTCTAGTCCACTCCAGTTCGGACCCGCCCAACCCAGTGCCATACCTGTAAACTTTTACGTACTTCGCGTAATTACCTTCGCCAAGGAGGTTATGTTTTACCCTCGGTTCGTCAGTTACTTAGCAAAATAACTCAAAAAGTCCTCAATGGATCCTCATGAAATTTGGTGGGAGGTCAGGTTTTCACCTAAGTAAGAATCTGTTTAAGTTCGAAGATTCTGTGTAATCTCCTCTTGGTATTACGACCAAAGAGAATGTGTATAGCAAATTGCGAAGTTGACGACATCAAACTATTGATGACGTTGTGATGTACGTTCTGCTATCAGAGATGCTTCCGCCAAAAAATTGAACTAACCTACACAGGTAATGGAAGATAAATCGTGGCGTCTTTAATAGGGCGCGTTTGTTTGGCCACAGATCTCGCGTTTCTCCCTGCATGGGTAGTCGAGGGCGAGTGAGACGCTCCTACAGCTAGAAGAACGGCCAATCATCTCGCAAGGCAGAAGAACATGGCTGTGTCCTGGCGCAAGAGTAGGTGAAGAAAATGCCGATAGACGAAATAACTGACGATTCAGATATCACATCAGTTTTTCACTTCATAGAACACACCGATTGAGGGAGCTCCGGACCTCCCTCGGCCTCCCGCCTTCACGGTGAGTGCATCCTTATGAGCGAGGAACGTAGGCAACGCCTAGCCCTCGCGGTTCTGTCGAGATTTTGGGCCAAACAAACGAGCCCATAGGTGGAGATTTGCGCTCTCAGAGGGCTTTCTAGTTCTTTCGGAATTTCGGCAATGTTCAAGTCCTGCGGCGTAAGCTGAAGATCTTATCGTTTCCTTCAATTTGGCCAAAATAACCAAAAATATTAAGCGCAGGATCGTCTGTGGACAAAATAATAGCAAATTAATCGCGTGGTAACTGATCGAGCGGAAGAAGAGGTCAGCACGCATGCGCACAGTTCTTTTCCTGGTTGTACAAGGATCTGCTTTGCTAAGTGCATACTGCGTTGCTTGATGAGACGGTGTTTTACTGATTGATTGTTTGATGAAATATTAAAAAAGAAAAGTATGCAAGTGCTTCTCTATGGTCTTGTTTTTGCACTTCTTGAAGAAAGTACAGTAAGGTAATTGTAGTGTCATCCTCCTTGTCTGTGGGGAAAAAGACTGATTGCTCGCGCGCACGCGCGCGCGCGCGCGTGTGCGTGTGTGTGTGTATGTGTGTGTATGTGTGTGAGTATGTGTGTGTGCATGTGTGTGTGTAAGTGTGTGTATGTTTATGTGTGTGTGTAAGTGTGTGTGTGTAAGTGTGTGTGTGTAAGTGTGTGTGTGTAAGTGTGTGTGTGTATGTGTGTGTGTATGTGTGTGTATGTGTGTGTACAGGGTTCGTACAGGTCATGGAAAACCTGGAAAGTCATGGAATTTGATTTTTCATTTTCCAGACCTGGAAAATCATGGAATTTCAATTGAAGTCATGGAAAGTCATGGAATTTAATAAATAAATAAAAAGAAAAAAATGTTTTCTAGGCTGTGCTTCACGTACCCTTGCGTCCCATTGGTTAATTTTGAAGGCTCGGTTGTCTACTGCTTCCTGATTGGTTCTTTGGCTAGGTGACCTGGTTTTATTTCCATGCCGGTCGGGTCAGTTGGTTCAAACGAGGAGAAAGTGAAAAGAGCTTGTTTTGTTTGTGGTGCAGTGTTTCTTTGAGATTATCATCATGCCTGGAAAGTGTCGATTTCAAGACACTTGGACACGAGACGAAAAATACCGTGAGTGGGTCATGCGAGTGAAACTGAATGGGATGGCAAAGTGCCGATTTTGTGAAAAAGAGTTTGATGTGTCCAACATGGGAGAGGCAGCCTTGAAAAGCCACATGAAAGGTATCGCGCACCAGCTAGGAGCGTGCTAAAAACACCAAGAAGAAAAGAGCAGAAGTCAAATACAAATATCTGATTTTGTTCACACTGCAAAAAATGCTGAGAGTGCTTCAAAGGTACCAGCTAGCGCTGCTACGCCGGTCGAAACAATTAAGAAAGATTGAAAAAGATGAAAGTAATGTTCATTCATGATTTGTTTGTTAACTTGCATTTGTCAGTTTTTGAATCAATCTGCTGTAAAATATAATAAAAAGAATAAGAACTTTTTTTTACAACGGGTGTATTCTGCGTGAGTTTGGTCGTGCGCCATACACATTTCTCTTTAAAACTGTCATGTATCACAGTACGCTAAGTCATGGAAAATGTTATTGAGGCTCATGGAAAGACATGGAAAAGTCAAGGAATTTTGTATCTAAAAACCTGTACGAACCCTGTGTGTAAGTGTGTGTGTGTAAGTGTGTGTGTGTATGTGTGTGTATGTGTGTGTATGCGTGTGTATGTATGTGTAAGTGCGTGTGTGTAAGTGTGTGTGTGTGTAAGTGTGTGTGTATTTGTGTGTGTATATGTGTGTGTATGTGTGTGTATGTGTGTGTATGTGTGTGTATGTGTGTGTAATTGTGTGTGTGTGTATATGTGCGTGCGTGTGTGTGCGAGCGCGCGCGCGTGTGTGTATGTGTGCGCGTGCTTGCGTGCGTGCGTGTGTGTGCGCGCGTGCGTGCGTGCGTGTGCGCGCGCGTGCGTGCATGTGTGTGCCTGCGTGCGTGCGTGCGTCTGTGTGTGTGTGTGTGTGCGCGCGCGCGCATGTTTTATAGTTTTGGTGTTGAATGTCATGTTTTATGCATCTTCTCGCAGTTCTTACGGGTTTGTTTTTAAAATTAATTTTTTTAAATGGCATGTAAACGTTTACAGTAAGCAGCTGCAGTACATTGACAGGTATGCAGTTCAGGCTAGACCAGTCCCATGCAGCTAATTAAGTAATGTGTTTTATCTATATATATATATATATATATATCCATCACAATCCACTTCTGCAGTGTTATTGAGGCAAAGGCATTACCTGTAGCTTGAACTGAGCTTTCATACAACCTTGAATGTTTTGAGTCCGTCGAAGACGTTTAGAGGGACAAACACATGGTGAGTTCATGCTGGTAGCAAAACGACAGACAAACCATCAAGAGGAGAGACCAGTGCTATGTCGCAACCCTGAAAAAGAACCATGCAGTTTACGTGACAGAATTAAGCAGAAAACTTCACGTGTAATCAAGACTTCAGTTGTGGTCCTGTCGATTCGATGGAGGTTTGCCGTAAATTTTCACTTGCGATAGTTTCGAGGGAGGGAGGGACGGACGGACGGACAGACGGAGGACAGACGGACGAACGGAAGGACGGACGGACGGACGGACAGAGACAGACGGACGGACAGACAGGAGGAGAGAGAGAGAGAGAGAGAGACAGAGAGAGAGACAGAGACAGAGACAGAGAGAGAGAGAGAGACAGAGACAGAGAGAGAGACAGAGACAGAGACAGAGAGAGAGAGAGAGAGAGAGAGAGAGAGAGAGAGAGAGAGAGTATAGCAATGCAAACGAATAGCAGACGAACGCAAGGGGCAAAGGTGCCAGACTCGGGACTTCCTCGGGTTACTTACCAGAGGCAGCTCTCTTGCCCTTGTAGCGGCAGCCGAAGGAGGAGGTGAAGATGGGGGTGGGGGTGGGGGGTTGGCGAACCACGTCC
>JAWQFJ010002485.1:176820-196820 GCA_034096865.1 Theodoxus fluviatilis | reverse complement strand
CATGAATCGCAAATAATTGCCGGTCAAGCACGCTGACCACTCGGCTGTGCAATTAGAAACACAAGGTAGACCTACAATCTTATAGTGCCCGAAGTTCGGGAGCGTTTGGGTGGCACCTTGTACACGGGTATGATTCACTGCATCCCATTTTGCGATTCGTAAAAAGGGAATAACTAGGGAAAGAAAGAAATGACTCGCACCTACTCTGATCAGCTCCAGCGGATTTTGTGGTCGACGGCCTTACATAGCCTGCAAAGACGTTGGGCCGTAAACCTCCACTCATCATCGTCTTCATCGCAGCGTGAAGAACGCGTGCGCAACGTACATACCTGGGTGTAGTGTCCAATCTTCTTCCAGCCGTCAGGAGGCCCCAGGTAGGAATTGGGATCGATGCCGTAGTGGTAGAGCTTGATCTCGTCCCACCAGGCCATGACGGTGGTGCGCCAGTCGTGGTAGCCCCCGGCCACGTTCTGCCCGATGCCCATGCCGTACTCTGGGAAGGGACGTGGTTTCCATCAAGTTTTTGCATTGGCCTTACAGCTTTAATAATAGAGCCGCCATGTAAGGCCAAACGCATTAAATAAACTCGATAAGTGTTGCAAATGGCAAAAGGGGTTTAAGTGCACTGATGCCTTTAGGCGCATACACACGTTAAGTTTTTCAAGCCGATTTTTCTCCCCATCTGGTCGACCTGCATTTCCATTTTTAAATGTAGGAGCTTTCACGACCCATTTATCAAAGCTGTATTTTGAATGCATCAAAAGGTCGTGAAAGCTCCTACATTTAAAAATGGAAATGCAGGTCGACCAGATGGGGAGAAAAATCGGCTTGAAAAACTTAACGTGTGTATGCGCCTTTAGATAGAACCGCGCACATCGTTCCGTGCTATTAACATTGTTGAATTTTTTCATTTTTCTCTATAGAATAGGCTATATATGATGGAAATGCAATCATGTTTACTGAACCTCGCTCTTTTTTATATAGTTTTCTTGGCGAGAAACAAAACAACAGAAAGCAGCAAATTTCACCAAATGTTGCTGCGAGTCCATACAGAGCCCCTTCTCACAGAATGTAGCTGTAGTTGATCTGCTGAATCGCGCGTTTATCATAAAATAAAAAAGATATTCCTTTTTTACTTGAAACAACACAGGACATCTATGTAATCGAATAATTTAAATATTTTCAACCACTAGAAATAACACTTAGCGTTGCAATTTCTAAATCAAAATTATAAAAAATTGATTCTCCAAGAGTGAGTCTTGACACCAGCGAAAAGTCACTATAACCGTCTGGCTAAAGTCCCCCAAAATCCTGTCTCTAAGAACTCAAGCAGTCTCCAGTGTAGAACAGCAGCACTTCTGGATAATGAAAGCTTTTGAGTGCGGGTTTGCGTGGCCGAAAAACTTGAAAAAAATTCGGATTTCATCAGTGCGGATTCGAGTAGTTAAACCAAAGGCGTGGAATGGTCCTTCAGCATTTCAAATCCCAAGAAACTTCGAGGCGTTTAGCGCTTCTCTCTTGATTAATCCTATCGATGGCGTGACGCCCTTTTCCTAAAGTGGCTACTGTGCAGTTCTCACTGCACTTCTTTTCGAGAAGAAACGGCGATGCCAAATGCACCTGTGCAAGGCTACCTTGGGACGCTGAGGAAAAGATCAAGACTGGTGGCGTTCCTACCTGGAATGGTGCGCTTGGCGTCGTGTCCCATGGTGCACTGCCTCGCCCACTTGCCCGCCACGGCCGCCAGCCTGTCGTCCCAGACCTGGAGGTGCGTTACAAATGATGCCAGTGTACTCTGAACTCTTTCCTTCACAATTCTTACGTTTCACAAAGGCTTTTTTATATTGGGTACGAGCATCCCTAAAGATGTATTTCAAAAGATACCATTGTAGTGTGTACTCTTCCCTTGACAATTCTTACGTTTTACAACGGCTTTGTACTCGCGGAAAAACCACACCTGAATAACATTACTGATATGTATGCCCTTCACATGTCCATCTTTATACTTTATAGAAGGCATTGTGCTACAAAATACGCACATTCATAAAGATTCGTCAAAACGTGATGTTATGTCTATTTATTGTTTTCCAAAGTGCCTTATGCTATAGAATATAAATAGGTCAAAAGATGCGTCAACATATTGAAATTTTGTTTTATTATTTCTTTAGTCTGTGTACATTTCCCATGACCGGCCATTATTACATTTTACAAAAGGCCTTATACTATTAGATGCGAGTAGAAAAAGGTCTGCAAGATTATCAAACCATGCAGATTTTTTATATTATTGTCATATGAGACTTTACCACAGAATAAAAATGAGACATTTAGGACATTTAAAACTATTTGTACCAACATAAAGGTCTTAAAATTTATTTTAAAACAATGTGTAGCACGTGGCCATGTGACATTTACATACGGAGACATGAGCAGTCACAGATGACAGATGAATTGGGCGTCAAAGAATACGGGGATATGTCCATAGTATTGATTTTTGGCATTTAGTCAGTTGCGCAACTTTAAATATAATCTCTTTTCATGTCACGTAAAGTCTGACTTCCGGAAAAAAAACTGCATAGGCACATATACTGATAATCAGAGTCTTCAACAGAGCTACTGAGCAATAATCTTCAAATGTTCAACTGTATTGTCCATGTGGAATTTCACAATCAGCAGGTGTCACATGATACTCAGTTGGCGGCGGAGAGTCATCCCTCCAGCTCTGTGCACTTCTCACGTACAGTCCGTGATTTAGATCTCGCGTTGTGCCATAGGGTGCGAGCAGACAAATGCGCCAACACTGTTTTGTAACCTCACGATTTGCATGTGCTGTGTGTCTTTCCTATGCAAAGTGTTGCTCCTTTTTGAACGGGATGCAAAGAGATCTGCAACTACACCGTTACATAATAAATGCTTGAATTGCTCATATTTTTTCTGTCCATAATTTACTATGTTGCTTCTAGAGAGCTTTTAACTGTAAGGTACGAACAAACTTACAAAATGAAATATCACAGATGGCATTTTAAGTTTTCAACTAAAAAACTTGCAATGTTTCCCTCGAAATAAATTCCTCCCTCTCTCCCTTCTCCCTCACTCCCCTCCCTCTCTCTCTCTCTCTCTCTCTCTCTCTCTCTCTCTCTCTCTCTTCTCTCTCTCTCTCTCTCTCTCTCTCTCTCTCTCTTCTCTCTCTCTCTCTCTCTCTCTCTCTCTCTCTCTCTCTCTCTCTCTCTCTCTCCCTCTCCCTCCCCCTTTTCTCTCTCTCTCTCTCTCTCTCTCTCTCTCTCTCTCTCTCACACACACACACACACACACACACACACACACACACACACACACACACACTCAGGTTACCATGACGGCCAGGTCAGCGGCAGAGGGCAGCACGTCAGCACGCAGCTGGTTGTGCAGGTCGACCACAAGTTGCTTGTCCTTGGCTGTCATGCCCCATTCCGTCACCAGAGGGCTGTCGTGCAGACACATGGTGTGCCCCCCCACAGCCCGATACTCCGGCGTGCAAGTGTTTTCCTGAAAGATAGTGTGATGATAATGACACGACGACGACGACGACGACGACGACGAAGAAGAAGAAGAAGAAGAAGAAGAAGAAGAAGAAGAAGAAGAAGAAGAAGAAGGAGGAGGAGGAGGGAGGAGGAGGAGGAGGAGGAGGAGGAGGAGGAGGAGGAGGAGGACGAGGAGGAGGAGGAAGAGGAAACTAACGAGGAGGAAGAGGACGAGGAGGACGAGGAGGACGAGGACGAGGAGGAAGACGAGGAGGAGGAGGAGGAGGAGGAGGAGGAGGAGGAGGAGGAGGAGGAGGAGGAGGACGAGGAGGAGGAGGACGAGGAGGAGGAGGAAAAGGAGGAGGAGGAGGAAGAGGAGGAGGAGGAGGAGGAGGAGGAGGAGGAGGAGGAGGAGGAGGAGGAGGAGGAGGAGGAGGAGGAGGAGGAGGAAAATGACAAGGAGGAAGAGGACGAGGAGGAGGACGAGGAGGACAATGAGGAGAAGGAGGAGGACGAGAAGGAGGAGAAGGCGACGACGATGATGGCATTTCTTTTTCTTTCTTTTTTATCATTTTGGGGAGTCCTCTTTTTGAGGAAATTCTTTCCTAAGAGATTTCATCCCCAGTCGCCGATGCACAGTGTTCAGTAACTGATTCTACTCCTTGGCAGGAGAGTCAATGCGGGCGAGGCACTTTGTCCTGGTTTGGAATCTGTGTAACTTGGAGCACCGCACCTGCCATACGCCAAGCCTCTACAGGCGAGCGAGCGCCTGGACCTCTTGACGAGAGTCCGGATGAAAACTAGAGGGCACTCTGAGGGCGCTAATCTCCACCAAACAAGGAAACCACCACTACTTTTCCATGGCCTGAATAATTCATTCAGGCAGAGTTATCTGCTAGCCAGGCCTGACGCTACGACGTTCACTTTATTTTCGAATCTGCTGGAGGTCACTTGAGTGCGGAATGCATACGCCGGTGTATCAATAGTTTCAAGTCATCAACTTAGTGATGCGAGATGATAAAAATATTTTAAATTGTCATTCCAAAACTAGACAACAGATAACTTCCAAACTTTTAATGGACTGATCCTTGGGTAGAGCCCTGGCGTTGAACCAAAGTTCTTCAAGATCCATGGTCAGCTGTTTGAGTTATTTTGCAGAATAACTAACTAGCTAACGAACGAACTGAGAGTAAAACATAACCTCCTTGTCGGAGGTAACAAAAATGTACAAAGGTGTCCGTTGTAGCAGGCGTTATCTGTTTCCATGCGGAAAAATAGTTCAGCCTTTCAACGTTAATGTCTAGATGTCTGACATTTGTATGATGAAATATTGGTCTAAATCTTTTTCATGTAAGAGACTGCATGCAAATATTCTGCTTTGATGCTTTGTATTTTTCCCATTCTGGTTACTACATTAATAAGCAGTCCCAACAAAGTCCTTATCATGGATGGATTTCACAATAATACGCCCTTTTCATTCAAATGTTGCCGCATGTAGAGCTCACTTATTTCGTAAATCGATGTTTAAAAAATGAATCAACGAAAGAAATGACTGCCGATTTCCGAGTGTGCGACGATGAATCGGGGAGCATACCGTAACTTTCCTGCACCTGTGCAGATATTGCCACAACAGGCGTCTTTGTGTCAAGCTGTAGCTTCAGTGCTGATCCACGTGGAATTTGGTTTGGACTGCCTTTTCAAAAAATAAAGATAAGAAGAATACCTAACAATGCTATAAAGTAAATACGGTGTGAAGAGTTCAATTGTCAAATGGGGAGGATTTTTTTCTATCTCTCAAAGCTTTGGTGCGTGGTTAGGGGAATTTATTTTAATGAACGTCAGTTAAAGAATAAAACGCATACAGTTAAAGACGGACGCTTTTTTGTAGAATGCGTTTTCAGACAGAACGAGAGAGTGACAAAGAGACAGAGGCAAGCACCTACTTGCTGACAAGCACAAGCACACAAACACGAACGTGCAAACCAATTTACGTGGGCACACATGCAAACATACACAAATGCACACGTTCAAGCACGAACGCAAACACACATACGCACATACACACATACACACATACATACATACACACATAGATACATAGATACATACATACATACATACATACATGCATGCATACATACATACATGCATACATACATACATACATACATACATACATACATACATACATACATACATACATACATACATACATACATACATACATACATACATACATACATATATACATACATACATACATAGAGAAAGGGAAAGTGGGGAAGGGAGAGAGAGAGGGAGGGAGAGAGAGAGAGCAGAACAAAACAAAACGGATGGAAAGATAGGCATCGTAGGCTGGCAAGCAGAAACATAAAGTTCAAGTAGCAAGGGGATATTCCAGTTAAATAAACTGAGAGACAGTGATGCCCATAGACACATGTGCAGAAATACAGAGCATGACCAAACAGATATGGGTGCGCAGGCAGATGGAATTATGTACATACGGTCGAAAAGAGAAAACAGTAAGGTCATTATTCATTCGGAATGCGTATTATCTTCACAAACGTTATACATGTTTTTTCAACGACGTTCTGATGTATAGTTGAAAAAGCAAAATTTTCTCACCGTGTTTGGCCGGTCGTTGAGCATGACTTCAGCAGCAGCAGAAGGCAGATCACGTGTTCCACTCAGCGTGATGTCAGGGTCTCCGATGCTAGGGTCACCTGACGTCACTTGATTCCTCAGAACCACGCCAGGCCCTGGAGAAGAACCATATAATTGTTCATGTCGAGCACTTCTGCAAACATGTGTGTACCCCTTTAGGGGCCACTATTCGGAGAGAGTTGGGCTGAGTGGAGGAAAATGAGTTGACAAGTACAGCGTGTGACTGCAGCCTCGTTTCAAAAAAAGACCTCGAAGGTCCGAATTCTAATGGTAGAGGCAAAATGTGATATAACTGGTTCATATAGCAATGAAAACCCACAGATGGAAGTTCAAGCCGCCTTGTACTTCCTCCCTCAATCATTGGGCAGATTGAAAATCACTTTCAGGCAACAGACGGCAAACGCAATGACAGATACACAGGATGCACACACGTGGGAACCAACGCCATCGCCACTTCCTGTGAAGTGATCCGGCCCGTTGTTGCATGCAACCGCCTCAGAGGTTATTTGCACTACCGTGTCCCATCATTGCTCTCACAGGTACCCGGTTTTACTCTTGGGTGGGGGAAGGGGGGAAGGGGGGGGGGGGGAGTAATGTGAAAAAGAACCTCCCCAAAATATGGAACTCGAGGATCTGCGCAACTTTGAAAGCCGCTATCACTAGCCGCAAGAAACTTTCAGCGAGTGCCTCTATCTACCGGGTGTAAACATCACCCTGGTATCGGCCTGCGGTTCAAAGTAATTGACAGCTGGTCATATGACCTTTCTAGACAACATCTGTCCGTGTCCCTCTCTCAAAGGTCAACGTCACGGCAGATGTCACGATGGCAGGGCCAACCTAAAGTGAGCATATTGTCAAAGATTGCGCCTTCCACTGACATCAGATGTATTGCATATATAGTTCTTGATGCAACCTTTTGTGTTTCATTTTGAAAATCATGTGCAGGAAATTAGTGTTATGATGGTAAAGGCATTACACTTTGATAAACTTGTGACAGCTTTTCTGACCAATATAGATACTCCGCTACGTTGTATTAGAACATTGGGGGTATTTTTGTTGCACATGGAAATGTATCCTTGTCCAGATTATTGCTCACACGGAATGATACGATAAATGTTTCACGCTACGAATGGGGGCAGCAGGCCTGCATCATTCAGGAGCCTGTGCACAAGGAGTGGATTGGATATGAGTTTCCAACATACTTTTCTCTCTCTTCATTCCTTGTTCTCGGACCAAGCAACAAAATGTACGGCAATCTGTACATTCTGCATGGTGCAGCAGTCACTGAAATTACAGTCTGAACTTCAGTGAATTTCGACTTCCATGTCGGGTTCCTGCTATGTTTCCGAGAGAGGCGGCATTTACTTGCGGCTTCGACGTTCAAATCTCCGTCACTGAAATGCCTCGAAGGAGTCCATCTTGTGACCATCGCTTCTCCTGGCACAATACCTCGGCCACTCCAAACGGCGGTTGCGAAAACCAGACGTGACCTTGACCCGGAACGAAACCAGCGTGTGTGGGGAGTCGTGCGGCTCGACTCTTGCGAGTGACATATTGCCCCAAAAACGTTCCTGTAGGAAGAGGAGGTCGCGCAAGTTCAGGAGCTGCCCTCTGGGAGACGGATGAGGGGAGCGACTTCACAGCCCCTCCCGCTCAGATGAGGTGTGAAGGAAGGCCCATGGCGGATTGTAGTAGGATCGTGGAAGAGAAGGAAGAGAAACATGAGGTTACTACACCACTCTCCCCCCCCCCCCTCTCTCTCTCTCTCTTTCTCTCTCTCTCTCTCTCTCTCTCTCTCTCTCTCTCTCTCTCTCTCTCTCTCTCTCTCTCTCTCTCTCTCTCTCTCTCTCTATCTCTCTACCTCTCTCACGGTGTCCCCGTCCGGGCTGACTCATACAAGGGATGCCAAGCTCTTTGGCAACTGCCCAGTGAAGGATGTGCTAGCTCCAGGTAGTCCGGAGTTCACTGATCTCCTGACTTGACTACGTCCCACCTGACTGGGGGGATGTCGGTTTGGGTGGAAGGCGAGAAGAAAGCGTGTGAAAGTGAGGTGAGAGATGAGTGAGATGCGGTGATAAGTGGATGGGGTGGAGTGATGAGCGGTCTGGTTGTATTGTGGGTGCGAGATCGCTAGAAGGTGAAATCGAGGAGTGTGTTTTGCACAGTATGTGTCATGTGTGAGAGCTAAAACTGGGGGCTGAAAAAATGTGCAGGTGCCCGCGCGTGACAATATGCAGGAATGTGCTTGTTTGTTTGTTTGTTTGTTTGTCTCTGTGTATGTATGTATGTATGTAAGTATGTATGTATGTATGTATGTATGTAAGTATGTATGTATGTATGTATGTATGTATGTATGTATGTATGTATGTATGTATGTATGTATGTATGTATGTATGTATGTATGTGTGTGTGTGTGTGTGTGTGTGTGTGTGTGTGTGTGTGTGTGTGTGTGTGTGTGTGTGTGTGTGTGTGTGTGTAAAGAAGCGACCACCATCGTGAGTATTGTAAGTAGTCAGACTCTACCCTATCCTAAGGTGCTACATTTCGCATGAATCATGTATCTATTCACTATGTACAACATTGTACTCCTTCGTGAATAAAGTCTTGTTGATATGTATGTATGTATGTATGTATGTATGTATGTATGTATGTATGTATGTATGTATGTATGTATGTATGTATGTATGTATGTATGTATGTATGTATGTATGTATGTATGTATGTATGTATGTATGTATGTATGTATGTATGTATGTATGTATGTATGTATGTATGTAAGTGTGTGCGTGCGTGCGTGCGTGCGTGCGTGCGTGCGTGCGTGCGTGCGTGCGTGCGTGCGTGCGTGCGTGCGTGCGTGCGTGCGTGCGTGCGTGCGTGCGTGCGTGCGTGCGTGCGTGCGTGCGTGTGTGTGTGTGTGTGTGTGTGTGTGTGTGTGTGTATGTATGTATGTATGTATGTGTATGTGTGTATGTATGTATGTGTATGCATGTATGTGTATGTGTATGTGTGTTTATGTATGTATGTATGTATGTATGTATGTATGTATGTATGTATGTATGTATGTATGTATGTATGTATGTATGTATGTATGTATGTATGTATGTATGTATGTATGTATGTATGTATGTATGTATGTATGTATGTATGTAGTATGTATGTATGTATGTATGTATGTATGTATGTATGTATGTATGTATGTATGTACGTATGTATGTATGTATGTATGTATGTATGTATGTATGTATGTATGTATGTATGTATGTATGTATGTATGTATGTATGTATGTATGTATGTATGTATGTATGTATGTATGTATGTATGTATGTATGTATGTATGTATGTATGTATGTATGTATGTATGTATGTATGTATGTATGTATGTATGTATGTATGTATGTATGTATGTATGTATGTATGTATGTATGTAGTATGTATGTATGTATGTATGTATGTATGTATGTATGTATGTATGTATGTATGTATGTATGTATGTATGTATGTATGTATGTATGTATGTATGTATGTATGTATGTATGTATGTATGTATGTATGTATGTATGTATGTATGTATGTATGTATGTATGTATGTATGTATGTATGTATGTATGTATGTATGTATGTATGTATGTATGTATGTATGTATGTATGTATGTATGTATGTATGTATGTATGTATGTATGTGTGTGTGTGTGTGTGTGTGTGTGTGTGTGTATGTATGTATGTATGTATGTATGTATGTATGTATGAACACGAAACTCAAGGACAGTGTCGTGCGCTTTGTCGTGAGGGGTAGGCTGCAACTTCTCCAGTGCAACAGTCTTCTTGCGACCTACTACCCCCAGTTGTATTCTAGGTCCTGTGCACTATGCAATCATCCAAGCGACACAGCGTCTCACATTTTGAATGGATGCACGAAATACCAGAAGCTGTACCAAGCGAGACACAACCGAGTCGTAGATCTCATTTGTAAGAACTTGCCTCAGACAGATTCGTGCATCGTGCTCAAGGACAGCGTGGTGTCTCCGCAGCTGTTCCACGGCAATACCCCCTTCGTGTCCACAACAACAAGACCAGACATCACGCTTATTCGAGAAGAAAATCACGAAGTGCTGCTTGCAGAGATAGCCGTTCCTTTTGACGCTCACATCGACACTTGTTACAACAAGAAGTTCGAAAAATACATCCAGTTGTGTCAGGAAATCACCGCACTGGGCTATCGTTGCCGAGTAATCGTGATCGTGGTCGGCAGCCTGGGCACTGTCCACCAGCGCGTGGTGCCAGGCCTGCAACTGCTGGGAATCCCGCGCTATTCGTCAAAGTGGCTGGCGCGATACCTCAGCATCAGCGCGATCCTGGGATCGCTTTCTGTGTGGCAGAAAAGGTGCTGTGAACTGAAAAGAAAAACTCCCCACGCCCATGACTCTCTGGCATTCGCGAATGACTCATGATCAAACCCGCGCGCGTTCATTGTAACTTCGCGTTATCCCGCGGTGCCGTAACACAGCAGTTTTGAACAACTGTCCATTGGTCTTCCTGTTGAGTCAAACCCTGCTCTTGTATTGCAAGATGTGATGTCGGAAAAATCGTGCTACTTCAGGATAGCAAATATTGTATGCATAATATTTGTCGCAAATTCCTGAATAAAACTGGTTTATATGTATGTATGTATGTATGTATGTATGTATGTATGTATGTATGTATGTATGTATGTATGTATGTATGTATGTATGTATGTATGTATGTATGTATGTATGCATGCATGCCTGCCTGCATGCCTGCATGCCTGCATGCCTGCATGCATGTATGTATGTATGTATGTATGTATGCATGCATGCCTGCCTGCATGCCTGCATGCCTGCATGCATGTATGTATGTATGTATGTGAGTACATGCGTGCTTGCGTGCGTGCTTGCGTGCATGCATGTATGTATGTATGTATGTGCGTACATGCGTGCTGGCGTGCGTGCTTGCGTGCATGTGTTTGCGCGCGCGCGCGTGTGTGTGTGTGTGCAAGCAGGCCTCTGTGTTGGCAGATGTGTGTGTGTGTGTGTGTGTGTGTGTTTGTGTGTGTGTGTGTGTGTGTGTGTGTGCGTGTGTGTGTGTGTGTGTGTGTGTGATTTGAGATACGGTTAGATACATTTTCTGAGATATTTGAATAAAATTAATCTGTCGCAATGCAAAGTACAACACGACTGCTTCGTCCTAATCTGTTCGTGACTGTTGTCTGTTCCACGTTTTCCTATTTACATGTACGTTGGATGACCAGTAACGTAAGAGCAGACAAACAACACATGAACATCGTAACAGGCGTATATTGTACACACAAGATGATTGATGAGAGAGAGAGAGAGAGAGAGAGAGAGAGAGAGAGAGCGGTGTGTGTGTGTGTGTGTGTGTGTGTGTGTGTGTGTGTGTGTGTGTGTGTGTGTGTGACGGGGAATGAAAGAGAGTGGAGGCTGGATGACGATATGATGGGGAAGGAAGGGGAGTGGTGGTGGTTATGAATGAGGTGAAGAGAGCAGGTTGACCCTCTTCCGTGCTAATGCTCCAGCCATAATATAAAAGTGGTTCTTCCCATTAAGATCTGCAGGACTGTGGGAAAAACAGTTGGTGCCGTGTGGAAAGACAACAAGCGATGTTATGAGAGCCTGTTCAGATGATTGCCAGATAAACAGCAGGACACTCCATGGACGACAACCAACCATGGAAAATAAGGATCTTAATGGAACAGGTTTTAAGATCGCATCATCAATGTTGCTGGCAAAACGAGACACTTTTATGCTTCCACTGGGAATCCCTTGTAATTTTATTGACTGTATCAACTGTCGGATTAACCATGGAATGTTCAAACGGGCTTGTCTTTGTTGTTGTGTTAGTAGCTGAGTCAAGTTACAGTCTCATACGATGTAAAGGTATCACTGGGAGATAAGTCTGGCTCTGCAAGCTGTTACAGTAACAATAACCTGAGGAGGTTGTAACATTCTGTGAAAGATCAAAAGAACGTCTAATCAGAAGGTTGCATTTGCATAGGATTTTTGCCTTTCAACAGGATTCTCTGTGTTGGTGAGTGAGAGAGAGGAAGTCGTTCCCACGAGGCAAGGGGCCTGCCTTATTTACAACTCACAAGTCTGGGATCGCTTATCTATGTGTGTATTCAAGATGATATAAATAACTTATTTGTCCTTCTTACCTTGCTTCATTTGACGGTCATTTCAACGAGTAGCTATGATATAGCTGGGAGATTTGAAACAAGATTCCAGTTGAAATAAACCGCCACATTATTCCAACGACTTCCCACCACACTCCCCTCCAGATTGCATTTGCTAAAAGAGGGCACGGGTCTGTTTTCGGAAAGGCTTCCATAAACGGCCCACACGAGTAGACTCGTCCGAGGAGAGGGGTGTGAGATAGACAGCCAGGCTGGTCGGAAACACAAAATGGCGGGACACAACATCTGATTGGCTGCGTTTTTACGAGACGTTTCTTTCGAATCGTCTAATCCTGTTGTCATTCTATGTATGAACCACTGCGAATTCACTCAGAATTAACCAACCAAGATTGCTTGCCAGTCAGATGTTGCTTGCTAGCTTGTAGTG
Organism: Theodoxus fluviatilis; assembly: GCA_034096865.1. NCBI lineage: Eukaryota > Metazoa > Mollusca > Gastropoda > Cycloneritida > Neritidae > Theodoxus > Theodoxus fluviatilis. The sequence continues at coordinate 184,062 of JAWQFJ010002485.1, read as the reverse complement.
CCCTGCAGCTAGGCCGTTTTTCAACACCCCTCTCCACGGATGCGTCCAATAGTGTGACCCGTTTATGGCGCCTTTCCCTGTTTTTTATATGTAGAAGTGAGCAAAATGTTATATTCTTTCGAACAGACCAGTGTCTAGCTTCTCAAACTTACTCAATTTGCACATTTAGAAATCCGTGATTGACAGATCTTTCGATGGTATTCAAGTCCTCATTTTTCATATTCCGAGAGTCCCGAAGGTCTACCGATGTAGTGTCTGTTTGCGTGATAATACTGTATGGCTTGAGAATAGAACAGCACATTAAAAATGACCCCTTGTGCGAAGAGTGCAACTCTCTCTGCCATGTGGCATATACGCGATGCCCTCTTGGATCAAACACAAACCTCAAACAGGAACAGCAAATCAAGTCACCATGTTTGAGACTCTGTGACACTTTCTCCAAACCTGACGTCAGATCAGGGCATGACTTTTGAATCCATAGGGTGCGCTTTTGGGGATCATTGACTTCATCAAGCCTCTTCCGTCGCTCTGTTGAGCACGAACTTCGTAAATAAGCGTCATTGCCTTGCTATCCCGCCATCCCTCACTTTGGAACCTCTCGGGAGCGAGGAAGCAATTCCATCTCCATCTTGCCCGCTCCTCGACCAAGAGTTGTTCATCTTCTGTGAGAGGATAGATCTTCTTCCGCTCGGGCTGTCACCTGGATGATCCTCCCTCGCGATTTCCATTTGTTTATTTCTTGCCAGGCCGTCGCTGGATGCGCACAGAGTGGCATTTACATCCGGCTTTCTGGTTTAAAATTTCGACAAAGGATGTTCCAAAGCGCTGGAGGTCGTTGGACACTTTTCGGGATGACGGCAACGGACGCAGCCTAAACGTTGACTAATGGCGATCTGACTTTGCCGAGGGCGAATGACGTCATTCGCGAGCCCGCACCTTGTCCACTGCTAATATGTAAGTTGATGACTTTGTGAATGCTGTGATGGACATGTTGCAAACCCACGCACACGGATCTTTCAAATCGAGGTCTGATTTTGGATTTGAAGAATAAATGAGCTGTCAAACACCCGAAATGGGACACTTTGCCCCAAAAGGCAATCACACATACATGTCGTCCTGAATTTCTGCTGCAGTAACTTTGTCAACAAAGTTTTAAGATTAAAGACTGATTTATGTATTGTTGTTTGAGAGAGGAAACAATTTTGAAGTTATGAACGCAGCAACAGTATAATCTTAGTTTAAAAGACATTTTCACAGCTGTGTGTTATGTGTCTGTCGAATGGCCGATTTAGATTCTGCTGGTTGTACCCATTCGACTGTGGCAGTTTCACTAACCGCGACGTCCCTCGTTAGTATTTTGCTTCATGTTCCTAACACCAGTGAAGGAGAGGCGGTCCACTGGTTTGTGTCGTTTCTCGATGTCTAGAACTTTGTGTTGCTTCCGCTTGTTTATGTCTTGGAGAGATCTCTTGATAGCAACGGGGACACTTTAAACTTCAACAAGATGGAAAGGGGGTGTTTGAAGGGGTCAGACTGAGACAAAGTGGAAACTAGACTGTGAGAGTAAGTCCGACTAATCCTTCTTTCTCGGAGTATTTCTTAGCCCTGAAAAGTCCGTTCGTTGACGGCGTACGCTCTCGAGCGTTTGCCGTCAAGCGTACGCTCCCTGGTTGGAACGGTCATACAGTATCTTGTGGAATGCTTCTGTGCCATACCGCCTGTCTTCCACTAGATCCCATTGCTGAACACTGATTGACTCAGAGTACTTTCCCTCGCTGCGCCTGGTGTCATGAACGCAGTCACGGAGCAATGCCAGGACAGGTCACGGCACACTTGTTGCGCTTATGAGAAGATGCGTTCTGCGACTCAGGGAACCAACCTTCCCAGACTTAAATGCAACAACTCGGTCCCGCTTTGTCTCGGCAACTGAGATGCCCCAAATATTCGACTATAACCCGAATGTCATCGATCCAACTGGAGCAGTGAATCATCCGTCTCGAAAAGATTATGCAATTTCCATTTCTTGCGTCCAGTGGGAAGCAGGCAACCAGCAGTGCGCATGCGTAACATGCCCGGCCCAGCTATCTGGGGTCCAGTGCGCATGTCCGACATGAATCACGTGGAAGTCGTGCCAGGTTGCGTTGCCCTTAGCAACGCCGGCGACGCGATTTGTGCACACGTTGGGGGTCGAACCTGCACGCGATCACTGCGTGCTTTTTCCCGCGCGATTGGAGCTGGCTGGCGTGCCAGGTATGCGTGACGGAGCTCCGTTTCCGGACGCGGCGTTCGTTTTTCGTCCGTTTCCGTCACTCCGCCGATGGGTCGTACCGTCGTCAGCCTGCGTGCGGAGCACCGGTGGCATCTCTGTTTCCTCAGAGATAATCATACCCAGATGCGAATCGCTGACGGTGAGCTGCTTGCACCCCTTGGTTTTGCGATGCCTTGATTTGATGTTACGCGAAACTGTGTTTCGACAGGCTTTTTGATGTCTTTGTCCAGGAGATGCGTACTTTGAGCTTCTTTACTGCCAGGTGGGTGAGCTTTAGTTAGGGGAAGGAAAGCGAGAGGAGAGAGCAGGTAAGAAGAGAAATGTCGTGACGGGAAATCTCGCTTGACGGGATAATCTTCTAGAAATAATATTTGGAAAAGAGTATCACATCAAGTGAGAATACATAGTATGTGATACTATATTTTGAAAAGAAATTAGCAATCTGTCAGCAGACTTAATTCTTTTAATTCTTCACAAGCTTGAGTGATAACAGTGCCCTATGATGTAATATGGCACCTACGGTTGAATTAAACTGCTAGGTCTAACTGGTAGAGGAAATATGTTAGTACTTTAAAGAAAGAACTGTCTTCTCAATAAAGTATTACACATGTGCATGTATGTATACACACACACATACACACACCCACACACACACACACACACATACACACACACACAGAGTTATACGCACGCACGCGCTCGAGCGCACAGACACACTCCTGCAAACACAAACGTATACCACATGCGCATCTCACCACCCAACACACACTATCACGCACGCACGCACGAACACACACACACACACACACACACACACACACACACACACACACACACACACATACACACGCACACAATTATCCATCTCACTAATTAGCATTCTCTCACATTTACACCTCGTCTCCCTTGGATCTCCTCATTCTCAATGACGTAGCTTCAAAGGCCTACTCTCCAACGGAGCCCCAGGATCTTCTTTCACCTATTACCACTCTGTCAGGCTGCCAATGAGCGATTTCACGGTCTACGTGTGTGCAAGCAGGCCCAGCATCTGACACTTTCACCGCCGAGTTGGCTCTGATCAGATTATTGCCGGCTCGTCCTACCTACATGGAACTGGCCTCAGCCTTGAAATAGCAGTAAAAGCTTTGTGGCCGTCTCGCTAATGACATCAAGACATGCCTCCGCGATCGAAGGCACCCCCTTCCCTCGCTCCCTGGTCCATGCCAACCCCGCGTTCGCGCTGAAGCTGTCTTGCAGACGTCTGGGGAAACAAGGAAGATTTGGTTGCTGGGTCGATGACGAAGAAGCTGGAGCAGGAAGACTGTGTTGCAGGGAAGCAGTTGGACAGTTCCCAAGGGCTACCGACCACCGCGATGATAGATGCATCCGATACAGGAAGAGATAATTTGATGTGGTGGTCCGTTGGAATAAATACGCTTACCCCCACGCCCAGAATACGAAGTTACAGCTGCCCACCATAACTATAGACCACATGGTGTGACTGTCAATGAAGGAGGCAATGGGGAGGAGTCACCCGATCCTGCCAACCTAAAACGAACGCTGCATCCACCCAGATGGTAGACACATTGTAGTTCACTAGGAAATATGTAGCTGAGCTGTAAACGGTATCAAAGTACAACATAATTCCTTTCTGCAAAAAATAAAATAAATATCAGACTATGTCCCTTAAAAATAGGACGCCACCACTCACTGTAAGTGTCAGCATTGTCCAGCAAATGAAGAAAGATCCAGCTGCCTCGGTGTCGGTGGCAGACATCCGGGGCTAAGACAACTGTCGCTCGAAAGTAAGCCAAAAGGTCGACGCAAACTTCTTAGAGAACGACACCACCAACCACTATGGTGATCGATCGTATCGAAGCAGAAATAGAGATAACCTGGTTTCGGGATCGATGGTAGGCGCATTGGGACAGGATCGGTTTTTGTAAGGAGGCAGACAGATGTTCACAAGTGACCCTTTTTCAGAAGCCAACCCCGCAAGCGACTGTGACGATCAAAGCCATCCAGGTAAAACAAAGAGGATGTAAATGATGGACTCTTCAGAAAGAAAGTGGAGGCGTCGAAGAAGACTTAAAAATATTCAATGCCACCGACCCCCACGGTTATCGACGCCTTTGAAGCTTTGGGAAAAGATAGAGCGCGCTACTTGGTGGTCGATGGTGCTTGGGCGGGGATGAGAAAGCTCTCTGCAGGGAAAGTAGACCAAGGATGAGGCTGACCCCATCCTGGAACTTGATACCGCCAATGGCTGTGATGATCGACGCCCGTACGATTGGATTTCCTAGCCAGAGAATGAATCATGTTCGCATTGGCTGCTTCCGTGCCTCCGTGGAGTAGGATTTCATCTGCTGATGCGGCGCGGAGGAGATGCCTGTTGATTTTGCTCTTTGTCGCCATCTTTCGGCGAGGAAAATTTGATCCACGGTATCGACCCTCCGTCCCGCTCGATCACTCCTACTGCCTTCCGCCTTTGGTTTCCGATTGAATTCGCTCCCGGTTATCACATTAAGGAGTCGATGTGGTTATTTTCCACCATGCTTCAAATTTGCTCCGTGGTTCGAGGGTTTGGTCTTCCGATTTGCCGAAAGCAAAAGGGCCTCTGTGTGGATTTTCCCAAATTGTCTCCGTCTGGCGTTCACGTCTTCCGAGAGTTTGCAGGTCATGACGAGATTAAGTGTGTCAAGCTTTTTGAAACGTCTTTGTTTGCGAGAAAATGTGTGTCGACATACGACAGGATCTCACGAGTTTGATGGGAAAACTGCGAGCTGAGGCTAGATTAAGATTTCATTACGATGAAATAGTGGAAATTGCAGATGAGTTGCACGAGGGCTTGTATGTCAAAAAGCAGACAGCAACCAAAAATGCTTGCCCATGCGCACAAAGGCATGATTCCCGGAATTCCCGTATTTTCTGCCTAGCTAGTCACCACGTACCTCTACAATCTCAACTATAACGCAAATTATCGCCCATGCATAGCAAGTAACGTCAGACGTAACTTCTTTATAATGTTCTTTAATAGCAAGTCTTGCTCATGAGGAAACATCTCTCCTCATCCATACGGGCCCTGGCTTGTACACGCTTACGTGAAAAGATGCTCTTTGAGTTGCAGCTGATAAACGAAGCATCCCAAGTCCTCCCCCCTTCCTCCTCCTCCCCTCCTCCTCACCCCCCTCCCCCCTTTGCAGTGCAAACCTCTACATCCCGGAGTGCATGTGGTTGAAGCTCTCAATGTCGTCTTCGTTTGGGTCACCTTGGGCGTGTCTGAGTGGTCTGCCAAAGTGCGAAGCTGTGAACGTCTTGGAGACTGTATTGAAGACTGCAATAAAATGCTGCATTGTCTGAGCCAGTACATGATCGGATAAGATGCATTCAGCTCCTGAAAGATGATGCTTTTGAACAGGCAGATTTTCAATAAAAGAAGTTGTTTAAAGTCGTTTTGGAGTGTTTCGCTCTCTGTTTCAAGCTAGTTCAACGTGGATGTCGAATAAGGCATATACGTTATCCAGAATCATGCAAGTAGCCTTTAGCTTCTGAAGAGATGTTTTTTCAGCGCGAGGGATTGCACTACTAATTAAAGTTTCTTGGGAGCCGTTTTGGGGTCCTGTGCTATCTGTTTCCAGCCAGTCAAACACGGCTGTTGTGTGGGACCTGTGGGTTGCGGAAATTTGAATAAGTCACTTTGAGCTTTTAAAAGAGGACGTTTTGAATACGGGGCGATATGTCAATAAAGAAAGTTTTCGGATTCCGTTTAGAGTCCTGTGGTGTTTGTGTAAGTTAGTCAACCTTGGCTGTTGAAGGAGACGTACATCTTGCACGGAATCGGAAAAGTCGTATTCTGTTCTCAAACGATTATGTCTTACGAACAAGTTTTGGAATCCGATAAAGTCCATTCAAGTTAGTCAAACGTGGCTGTTGATGGAGACGTATTGCATGCCCTTAATGCTTTCTTTCGTAAGTTTCGTTTCTAGTTTAGAATGACGCCTTCCTTCCAATGAGCAGACGCGAGTGGATGCAGAGCCAATCAAATCAACAGAACAAAGAACAACCATTTGACGGATATCGGTTAAGACGTAGACCACAATCTTTAACGTAAAATAAATTTCAGCACCCAAAATAATATTGCTGATGCTATTTTCCGCACTACACAATGTGCTTTCAGGGTTAATTCACTTTGGTGCTGGAAATGTTCCTGAAAACCTTCCACGAAAACAGCAAACTAATTTGTAGCGAGAGTGGATGTCGTCCATTTTGATTTGTTGCTATCATTCGCTCAAGAATATTTCTGACATGACGATCAATTAGGACGTGACTCAAAAACTCGTGCACGACAAATAGCCAACCTGACAAAAACTGAAGGAAACAAAGAATATACATGTGTGTATCTTGTAAACTTTACACAATTGGTATATATATAGACTTCCAAACGATAAAAATTTTCATATAGGATGATCACTCTCTTTGTCCAAGATCGGTCCAGTCGGTTTACCACAGGTTTGAAGAACTCTTCCATATCTGTACGCGTGCGGTCACATTCAGAAATCACCTTTGCGCGTGCGGGGCCTGATGGCGGGAATTAACGAGGTAACACCAAACGAACCTGTGCCTGATGCCATTCTTTCTTTCCCATATCTTGAAAGTTGTCAGAGGAGCAGCAACCTGCGACGGTTCGGTGGGAAAACGTACCACTGCTGGCTCTGAAGTGGCAGCAGAAGCAATAACCACAGCAGGAGCAGCTTGGGAATATGGCTGTTCCCTCTGCAAGCGCTTGCAGAAGTTGTCTGGATTTTTCTGCAAGCCATGGATTTTTGCAGGGCACTTCTGGCTCTGATCCAGGCTTGAAAATGCGCAGGTTCCGCACCCAGCGAACTTCCTACTTGTTTCCCTTCGATTTCTACAGTTGCACTGTGGTAATGAACGTGTCACTTTTTCCATTTCTTAGCTATATTTTCGAGAGG
>JAWQFJ010002485.1:167500-176810 GCA_034096865.1 Theodoxus fluviatilis | reverse complement strand
CAGTAACCTGCAGGAGTAAGGTCCGCCTGCTTGGATTCGTCGCCGTGAGTCTTCAGCCATGTCTCGGTCAGAAACATATGATCCACTTTCTCATCACGGATAAACTCGACAATGTCAATGCGCCTGGACTTGTTCCCGACAGACTGTGCATTAAAAACACACACAGACAGGCGGTCACGTGACGATGACTTGACGTCGACAAGGTTGTAAGGCTGCCGCCCACGAGGAGTGCTCGACATAAAGCCCGACACTCCAGGAGTGGGGACAACCAGCGTACAGTTGTTAACAGTAGATTTTATAGAGACATCAGCAAAAGGAAGAGGCGCAGACTCAGTGTCTGAAGCGTCAGACACTGGGCTGAGGGGCACCGACCTGAAGACTGGAGATGTAGGCGATGATGCGCTGCCAGAGGCGATGACGTCGGGAGATGTAGCGCCATTGACATCTCTAAACCCATGAAAGCTCGATGGAATAGCAGCCTCGTCATCCGAAGACAGCGGCCAGCAGTCAGCGCGTACAGTATCCGGGGTGCTGACCATAATGCTAGTACCAAGCACACGCACTGGAATCTTTCTCTGCTTTCTCCTCCCCCCCTGCCCTGGATCTCCTGGCCTTCACACGTTGCTTGATACCAAGTTCAAGCAAGGTGGCATCAAGTGTAGGATCCAGTGGATACACCTTTTTACGCAGTGACAGCAACTTGTCTCTGCTATACTGGAGTGCAGATGCACACTGAAGGCAGAACAGTGGCACTGGGTCAGGCCAGTCTTTGATTGAACTGTTGGAATAGTGCTCACAACAGCAACTGTTGTTGACACAAGAAGGATGCTGGCTGGAAAACAATTCAGGTGAGTTCTGTTGGACTTGGCGAAGAATAGACAGAAGAAACACAAACTTGAAAATTGTCCAAAAGTCGAAGAAAAACTGGAGCTAAAATCTACACCACACCGACGGCAGCATCTTCACACACATGTAGGTGCCACAAACTACACACAAACGTCCTTCTTTCAATCCAAAAAATCACTATCACTGGAGAGAACTTTCAACAACGCTTGCTAGGTGCGTGAACTCTCTATATAGTACCAGAATAAGCTGTATAAATATGAAGGCAAGCAAGCAATCAGAACATAGGAGAAGGAGGAGGAGGAGCAGGAGCAGGAGGAGGAGCAGGAGGAGGAGGAGCAGGAGCAGGAGGAGGAGGAGCAGGAGGAGCAGGAGCAGGAGAGAAGAAGAGATTGAAGAAAAAATAAACAAAAAGGATGAAGAAACAGAAGAAGAAACAGAAGAAACAAAATTAATGTATTCCCACGGTGACGTTGCGCCAATGAAGACCTAGTTGAGGTTACTGGGGCAGGCGAGTGAGAAATAAATTTTGTCAAACGTAAATAGGTATAGTGGTCCGGTTTTCCTTCTCCTTTTCTTGCTGTGCTCTACTTTTTGTGGAGCATCAAACAAGGCTGAGGTGCGGTGTTAAAGGTCAGGGATTAGTGAAAATTACGTCAAGCCTTTGAGTTTTTGACAGTTTGCGTCACAGGCTCCAGAGTCATTCACCTTGGTTTCCAAAAACTAGAGCAGCACTTCAGAATCACCTCGAGAGTCAATCTTTTCATCGATTTTTCCCTCTAAATTATTGAAATATCTTGACAATTTCCAACTTGCTGCAATTCTGTGTCGTTATTCTGTCTGTGCTTGAATGATTTTACTTGGCCAACATCTATGACACTCTAGTGCACTAGAGACTTCGCTTGCCTGACTCGGGTTCACAGAATGCATCTACAGTGCACCCATTCTAGTTCACTAGAGACTTTGCCTACAGGCGAAAGTGTCTCAAGCCCAGATGACATCACGTGATGGAAGGTTTTTGTCCGATATATGCAAATGGTGGTCACAAGAGAGGCTTGTGGGATAGCCAATCTGCTCCCTCACATACGCCGTTAAAGTAGTTCAAAGATTATTTCTGTTGCGAAGGAATGTGAAATGCTTGCTGATGTGAATGTAATGTAAAAGTGCCTGTGGAAGGCTCAAGAGGCTTTCCCTCCTTTGTCAGTAAGAGGGGGGTCAGAATGAGTCAGCGCCTCCTTTGTCTGTGAGAGGGGGTTGAGACGATTTCTGCCTGGTCAGCGCGCAGAGGGTCAGGGTGAGTCAGCGGATTGCTGGGTGGGGGTGGGGGACTGGAAACTCCTCATCCCCCTAAGCAGTAAGCATCTGACCACCGATTGGCCCTCGAGTATGCAGACGTGGCAGGGCGGAGGTTGCTGGACATACTCTCGAACCCAAACACGGCACTATATATTCGTATGTACATGATAAGATGAGAATGGAGGAGAGACTGGTGATGGGAAGCAAGTGCTTGGAAGACTGTTGGTGCGGTTTTGAGGCACAGCCTGTCCAGCACAGGTCACTGGAAGCGGAGAGCGCAGGAGAGGCTGTCGGTGCTGTATTGAGGCGCAGCCTGAGCAGCACGAGTGACCACTGTGGGTGCACGAGTGATTGCAAGAAGCGTTGACCAGTCCGGGAATGAACATCCTGTCGAAAACACACACCTGTCCTGCTTCTACTTTCCTGGCGCAAGCTGGGACGGACTGCAAGTTAAAGACCATGTGCACACAACATTTCGCACAAAACTCCTAACTTACTCTTGTTGAGGTAATAAACAAGTGTTTATTCGATAAAATAAAGTATTTGTGTTGAAATGGAAACAAGTTTTGACATCTGAATGATTTCTGTAAAAAGTGGAGAGAAAAATAATATCAAAACGAACTATTTTTGGCGCACTGCTGTAATGTGAAGGATCAAGTCTATTACGCATTCATTGCGAACTGTGCCAGAGTCTATACTGACTCGGGTTCACAGAATGCGGTGCAACTATCCCTCTGTGTGAAGGCGTTAGCTTTGGTTCAACGTTTACGACGTGCTAAAGCAAAAACAAAAACAAAACATTTACAGGAATTTCCTTTCCCATCATCTTGTCTAAAGTCGAAACATGCCCAGCCAAGGAACTGTGCATAGTCTCTACGGAACGGTAAGGAATGATTCTCGAGGAAACAGGCACTGCAAGAATCAAGCTACACTCACAAACAAAACAAAACAAACACACAAGGAATAAACAAACAAACGAATAGAGGTACGCGTTGAGTGGTTCTGAGATTTCAAGAATGAACAAGTCACTTCAACAAATGAACACTAAAGGTTTCAGTTAACTTATAATTAAAATAACCATTTCCCGCACCAAAAAGGGGAGGGATATGGGTGGATGGGGTGAAAGGGGTGGCGGGGGATGCGGGGACTGGGTGGGGATGGAACTCTCTGCTTCTTTCCCACACAACATTTATTGTCCTCGCTTATCACGATGCTTCCCATGCTTCAACTGCAGAGAGGAACTTTTCCATAGCTTAGCATCAAGATTGATATACTGCCTGTGCTGAAGCGATACCTCCCTCATCAGCTGGAATGATGTGATCTTTGTGTTTTCGGGGCCTGCTCCAGTAGCACTCACACAGCTGGCTCCAAGCAGTACGTATGTGCCACAGAGAGGTATCTTGACAACCAAACTGCGAAAGACATCAAGCCCATCAGGGCAGCATGCGTTTCCGCCAAATCCAAAGCGAGGCAGCTTCCGCAGCATTTTGCAACTTTTTTCTCACCACAACTGCTCGTCTAGCCTGCGCGTCCAGACTTGGAAGCAACGCATCCATAGACCAGCTGGCAAAGTCCCTGCATCCGACTTTAGCTGGGAGAGCACGGAACGCCCAACCCCCTACCCTGCACTGCCCAGAGGGTGCATCGTAGCGCATAACAGTTTTAACATAGGGTTTCTGCTTAGCTGCAGCCAACACTGAATTACGTCATCTCCTTGGGCCTCATTCTTGGCATAACAGCTGATGGTAACAAGGCCAGAATAGATTGGTTTGCTTGACGTAACCCGACTTTTAAAAGGCAAACGACATGGAAAATGCATTTTCTCCTTAGAAGATCCCAGCCGCTGTGGAAGCTTTCACGTCTGACCTGCTCACCACTGTACCAAGGACTTCATTGGCTGCACGTGCGTGGACTTTGGATGCAAACAAAAACAGTCACTGAAGACAATCTGGAGAGGAAATTTGTTTCGAGGACTCACCCAAGACTGCCACAAGCGTGACATGTGATTTCAGTCAGGCAGCAGATTTGCAGCTGGGAATAGAGATGGTGATTTAGAAAGCCAAGAGAAAAACTCTGCTGCAAAACGCGACACACGAGAGCAAGTAAAATGAAAACCTTCAAATGCGATAAAAATGTGTAACAACGCCCGATTGTTCTGTAAGTTGACAACAGTGTTACTTTTTGTTTGGAGAGTGATTGACAGGCGGCAGCCCGATTTATTGATAGAAACATTCTACTACGGCGCAACTGTAGAGTTAAGATGACTGCCCCACTTGCAACGGGCATCAACGAGGAACACTGTTCTGTCATTCGTTTTTGGAATGGCAAAGGAGAGAAACCCACTGACATCCACTGATGAATGAAAGCTCGGCATGGTGATGCATGTCTGTCACTACAGCAAGTGTGCGAGAGGACTAAGAAGTTCCGAAACGGCGTGAGTCCAGTAACAAACTCGCCGTAACCAGATCAGGCACACCAGGTGATGACACAAGAGCACACTGCGTCAGTTGAAGCCATCGTGAAGGAAATTCGCCTTGTAAAAGTGGACGAAATAGCCACATTTCTGAGTATGAATCATGAATCAGCACACCATATCGCCCATACAGTTCTGCAGTTCCACAAAGAGCCTGCAAGATGAGTGCCACGCCAGCTGACTGCAGAATTGAAAGAACGACGTGTTAACGCTTGCCAAGAACTTTTGCAGGGCTTTGAAGCAGGAGGTGATGACTTCCAGGGAAAATTTTTAGCAGATGATGTTGTGATGACAGACAAGCATCACCAGACTGAGCTTTCATTCTTCGGTGAATTTTGAAGGGTTTCACCCCTTTACTATTAACGATTGATAGAACAATGTTCCTCTTTGGTGCCATTCTGAACACAGAGATATACTATATTCACTATAGTCTCAGCCACGCTGAATGCTTTGGTGCATGTTGCAGGGTGGGGCAGCCATCTTAACACTATTGCTGCGCCGTAGTATGGTGTTTCTACCTGTCCGTCACACTCCAAACAAAACGTATAACTGTTGCCAATTAACAGAACAATCGAGTGTTGTTACGAATCTTTATTGCACTTTGAAGGTTTTCATTTGACTCTTCCTCGCAGTAACGTCTTGGCGTTGTTGTAGTTGTTGTTGTTGCCGCAGAGACACTCGAAAGCCCATGGCTGTGTAGGATGTTTTGTTCCTCGACTGTTCTAAACCGGACAACGGGAGAAACTCAGTGGCAATTTGTAGAAGATATTCCCACACCTTACTCCATTAGAAAATTCCCTTCGGCTCTTTCAGTTTGCACAGCGTTTGTGTAAATGTCTTGGCCAGGCTATGCCCGACTTTTAGTGGTCCTATTTTTAGCACTGCTGTCTTTAACATCAATGTCACCAACATTTGTTTATTGCAGACGAATGAAATCACTCCTGCTAAATGAGGATATGACGGAATTTAGTCAGCTTTTCGTTGAGCGTTTGGTTCATGACATCCGTCTCCGTTCGAGCATCCCTGATATCATGGACATGGTTTGGCAGTCACTCAACGCCTCGGAGATGGCAGGTCTGGTACCAAGGAGTTTAGCCGAGTATCTGTCAGGACAGTGATGGCACACTTTAGTGCCACCAACCGTTCTATGAGGCCGTGAGCCAGCACCGGCTTGGGATGCTCCCCAGAGAGTGGGGATCGTGCTCATTTCTGACTGCGTGTCTGTGTATGCCGTCAGGTGTCAATAAAGATTGCTAAAGTGGTCCAGTGATCAGAGGGTAAACTGGAAAGCGGTTTGAGCTCCTGATGTGAGTGAGGAGTCGTTATACAAAACTGATATCTTTACCTAACAGGTCATTGTCCGAGGCAATGCTGGAGTCGTGTTACAGGCATCATGGTCTAATCTTTGTGTGGGAGGATACACTGGGTTTGACGCACTTGCAACGTTTGGAAACTCAAAGATAAATGCCGAACGCTCGAAGTGAGGTCGTCGTGATGACTTTTTTCCTCCGTTTGCAACAAACTTGAATAATTCACCGTGAGGACAAATTGATTTTGAGTGAGAATTTCTTGTCATGAGTGCTATTTGCTCTCTGCCTTGCGTGCAATATACAGACTGCATGCAGTCATCACCAGAAGTGATGAGAATCCAACCTTGAACTGACCAGCAACTTCAGCTACGCAGAGGTCACGAGTCTCACACGCCTCCTCAACAGGTCGTAGGCAAACGAGATGGAACTACCCAAGAACCTTATTAGCTTCTTTAACCAAGTGCTCGGCGGCTATGTCATGTTCCCCTCATCGCTGCTCAACAATGGGAAAACTGGAAAACGAAGGGGGGATGGGGGTGGGGGGTGCAGGGAGGCGTGCGTGGGAGGGGAAAGCCACAAGCATACATGTAAACGTCATTTTCGGTGAGGATTTCATGTTAGCGGTAGTGACACTTGGGTGACTAAAGGCTTGAAAACACACACACAGACACACACACACACACACACACACACACACACATATATATACACACACACACACACACACACACACACACACACACACACACACACGCTCTACGTGACAATCTGTTCTGTTTAATCCATTATGTTAATGTTCAGCTTCTTGTCGATGCAAGGACACTGCACTACTATTGCACTACATCTCTCACAGTGGTTTCCATGCAGCAAATCTGTAATACAATACATTATTTCCCGAGCTGACCTGAAGAAGGACCAGAACACATTGGAGTCATTCTCTTATGAGTAAATCCTGGATGATTTTCGAACATATGAAATAAAACTTTGAGAAACGTGATTTAGTCGACCTGAAATCAAAATACAAAGCATCTATTATCTCATAGCCCAGATATCAGAAAAGAATCCTTCTATGAAATTGTTAGATTTACCAATTTTCTACAACAGACTTGTATTTCGACAAAACGTACTGTGAGAGCATTTATCTTGAGAGACGTGCAACTCCGTTAGTCCTTTGCGTCCAAGCATAAGAAACACATCCAAGATGCGTCCATTTGTCTTCACAGATGCCCTGCAGCGGTCGGCACACGGACACGAGCCCTACCTGACCGGTTTACCTGGTGGCGAGATCAAAGCGGCAGACGCGTGTGAGAATGCATGTTCCTCGCAGGCAGTGGCGGTTGAGCTCTGGAGCATGACCAGCCAGCGACATGACGCACGTACAGGTCATGGAATTTGTGTCGACTGACAAGACTGTATACGTGCATGCGTAAGCGAATATGTGCGTGCATGTGTGTGTTTGTGTTGTGTGTTTGCGTGTGCGCGTGTGTGTGTGTGCGTGCGCGTGTGTGCATGTATGTGTGTGCGTGCGTGCGTGTGTGTGTGTGTGTGTGTGTGTGTGTGAGCGTCTGCACCTAACACGCACGTGTGTATACGTGTGTGCCTGCGTGCGTGCGTGCGTGCGAGCGTATGTGTGTGTGTGTGTGTATTTTGTGTGCGTAAGTGTGTCTGCGAGTGTGCGGGCGTGCGTGTGTATGTGTGTGCATACGTGTGTGTGTGTGCGTGCGTGCGCGCGCGCGCGCGTGTGCAGGTGTAGATGTGTACTGCATGGACAAGCTAAACATTCTTGAAGGCATGCAATATCGAGACAGCCGCCCGGTATAAGCTGGGCTCTGTCCACATATCGAGAGACCAGCAATCAATAGATGGTTTCAAAGGCCAATTTCTTGCCAACCTTGACAACAAACAAAATATATGCGTAAATGGGGCGTTGTAGTGTACGTTGATTCAAACATAGCTGTGACTATCCTGATTGTCACAGACATTGTGCGTATGAGTTCTAGCTAGCAGTGGCAATCCTGGTTGTCACAGACATTGTGCGTATGAGTTCTAGCTATGATCTTTCCTTCCGCACCATTTACGTCTCCGAAGAAAACAAAGAACAACTATTCTATTTGCAAACGCGTGCCTTTACATTTGTCTGCGTGCTGTACTTGTGTGAATGTGTGAATGCGCGAATGCGCGTGTGCGGTAGCGCGTGCGCATACGGTTGCATGATTGCTCGTGTGTGTGTGTGTGTGTGTGTGTGTGTGTGTGTGTGTCTGTGTGTGCGTGTCTGTGCGTGCGTGTGTGCATGAGTGTGTGGTTGTGCGCGTGTGTGTGTGTGTGTGTGTCTGTCCGTGTGAGTGCATTCGTGAATACGTGTAGGAGAAAGAGAGGAACGGAAGAAGGAGAAGGAGAAGGAAAAGGAGGAGGAGGAGGAGGAGGAGGAGGAGGAGGAGGAGGAGGAGGAGGAGGAGGAGGAGGAGGAGGGGAGGAGGAGGGGGAGGGGGAGGGGGAGGGGGAGGAGGAGGAGGAGGAGGAGGAGGAGGAGGAGGAGGAGGAGGAGGAGGAGGAGGAGGAGGAGGAGGAGGAGGAGGAGGAGGAGGAGGAGGAGGAGGAGGAGGAGGAGGAGGAGGAGGAGGAGGAGGAGGAGGAAATCAAGACAAAAAAGACAAAGAAGAAAAAAGACAAAGAAAAAAAGACAAAGATGGAAAATAAAGTTGAAAAAGAAGAAACAGAAGAATCGTGTATGAGGTAGGACACGCACTTTTTAATTTCTTCAAAAATCACACTTTCTTCAAGACGATCCTGGTCTCGTTTTCATCGTCCCAAAGTATTTTTCACACTTCAGACAATCTACATACTCTAAACAGGTAAGAATCTGTTTGAACGTAAACGAGTAAATGAATGAATGAATGCATGAAAGACCGACCGATTGAATGAATGAAGTTTTACGCCCTCTCAGCCTTTGTAGGCTAGCTAAGGACATCGACCGATAAAATATCTAGAGCTGCTTCTAGCAAACTTAAATCTTGATTCACCAAGTTATTCACCCTTTATTAATCGCGTTGGGAGTCACGGTGAGTCTCTTGTTACAGCTAACCCTTATGGGGATCTTTGGAGACAAGTGACAGTAACGATCGTGTGCTTTGATACATGTGAATAATACACGACGTCCCACTACTGGCACGAGATGACGGCAGATTGCAAAAGGGAACAGTGGCCGAGTCCTTCAGCGTACACCAAATTCTTCGTCGTCGTATGTGCAGCAATAAGCAGTGAAAAATGCGCAGACGCTGAAGTCGTCTGAGGCACCTACCCACCCCCTCTACTCATTCGCTACCTTAATCATCGTGAAGGTTAGATATCTCGGGTTTATTTCTTCTCTACCGAGAAGTTTTAGCAAACG
>JAWQFJ010002485.1:150000-162500 GCA_034096865.1 Theodoxus fluviatilis | reverse complement strand
CACATAGTTGAAGTGCATAATGTTTGAAATATATGGCGTAACATTGAAAGCGCAGTACTTCATGAAATACTTTAGCGACTATACCATGTGTGGTCGCCATTGTCAAATAGCGCAGTTCGATCCTTTTCGGAACAAAACTGATCAGAGAAAACAGATCTCTAAAATGCACCAATCACACAGCCAAAACGATTGCTTCGTGGGCATTTCCGTGTAATGCCTATTTCCTTCTCTTCTTTCAAGGACGCGTTCATTTCTCCGCATCCCAATTGCATCACTTGGGTCTTTGAAGAATAATGCAAAAGTTATGGCACATATTCGCTCGGCACTCAGACAGCCATTACGCCCGAGTTCTTCAAGTAATCTTAGACAGGAGCCGCTATTGACTCGCAGACTTGGACGCGGCTGCCGGCTTTCTGCAAGGCACGGGCATCCATCAAAAACGCCTTGTAATTCTGCAGGAGGGATCAAGTGTCCACTCCGGCACTAACTCCTTCCGGACGCAAGGCGGGATGCGAACATAAACAGAGGAAGTGATCGATAGATCGATTTGAATAACTAGCCAATCACGTCTCCCCAGTCACTCCCCCTTTGCGTCCATTACTTGCCCTAGAGTCCAAGGAGAGGTCAGCGGTCGTCATTGCATGCTGGGACATCTGCAAATCGCAGGTTGGTAATTGGGTGTGGTGAGAGAGAATGAGGATGAGATAGACATACAGACAGAAAGAGAGACAGACAGAAAGAGAGACAGAAAGAGAGACAGACAGACAGACAGACAGACAGTCAGACAGACAGACAGACAGACAGACAGACAGACAGACAGACAGACAGACAGACATATAGATAATGAGAAAGCAAGATAGTGAGAGAGAGAGAGAGAGAGAGAGAGAGAGAGAGAGAGAGAGAGAAAGAAAGAGAACTTAAATGGATTGGATTGGTTTCCATTGAAATGAATTAATTAGCATAGAATAAAAATGGATCCACTTTATACATGTAGTAAACATGAATCCACTTTGTTTGACACGGGTCATGAACGATGCAGAGAAGCCTATCTTACATTCAGCCCTTGTATGCACACAAATGTGACTGTGTATGAGAAACACAGCTGAAATCGGCAAAAAAAGTTTTAAGTAAACACCCCCAAAATTATCAGCGAATAATGTTACGTAATGGATTTCCTGAACTTAACATTAATGTAAGCAATTAAATACTTCCTCTGTGAAAATACTTTTTCTTTTCTTTTCTAGAATATGCACAATGAATAAATGATACTGTGACTGAAATATTTCATTTTGACATTTCTCCGACTTTATCATCGTTTCGTTAAACACAATCATGCACGTGCACTTCTAAAATAAATACCAGTATAATTATATGTATGAAGACATAAATATAAAGGCGATGACAAACTCAAACTACACAATGTAAATGGTTTGTTGAGTGAATTGTTGTTGTTGTTCCTGCTGCTGCTGTTGTACAATTTGTTTGAAGATATTCAAATAATTCAGCCTTTAAAAACTTTAGTGGAAGATGCTGACCATGAGAGATGAACTCGCGCGCGCGCGCATGCATGCAAATGGAGACATCACAACTGAAATACTCGCATGGTTTTCCACACAAATGACTTTCTCATGATACAAGCAGCACGAATAATAGACGAGACAGCTCAAAGTTCTAGATACTTCATGCATGCAACACAATCCCCTCGACAAAACTGCACCCGAAAAATCCAGATAAGAAAGTGCTTACCATGAATATGCAGAGCCCTATTCTATCCTTGTCTCGTTCAATTCTTCCTCGACCAACAGCATCCAATCATTTTGCAAGCAGCCTGTTGACTTTGTTGTTCATGAATATGCATAAGGAGTCGTCAGACTCAATGGCGAAGTTTCGATTTGGTTGATGTTGAAGGAAAATATGACGGGAGGGCTCAACAGCAAAAGCCTTCTCGTCATATCGACGTGAACATGACGAGTCTTTTATGCCTTTAGTGGACTCCCTTCCGTGGCACAGATGAAACTATGATTTTGTGGGTCAAAACAAGACCTAATGGGGCTCTCCATAGATGGATCAAGAAGGTCAAGTCATTCAGAACTGCCATGAGAAGGCTCGATGCGCGTTTCTTCGTAACATTACCCAGACAGCTACGATCGAAATGAAAGGAAAACAAATTGTTTAAATCAACCTGACGACAGACAGCAATTCTCAGAAAATCTCTCTCTCTCTCTCTCTCTCTCTCTCTCTCCTCTCCTCTCCTCTCTCTCTCTCTCTCTCTCTCTCTCTCTCTCTCTCTCTCTCACACACACACACACACATGCACACACACACACACACACACACACACACACACACACACACACACACACACACACACATACACACGCACCTCGATTAAATTCTTCGGAGTTTCGAAAATGAGCATAAGTCGTCATCCATCGAAGGTGCGCCCAAGTCTATGTCCATTTCGGTGGGAATGTTTACATGTGACTCTGCAGATAGTTTAACAACAATGCATGTGAAGTGCCGGCTGCCTCGATATATCTCTGATTCAAAAAAGGAAAGAACCTGTACAACCGGTCGCGTCTTTTTGTCTTGAATAGAGGTGGCTGCCTTCAGCACGAAAGTGTGCTCTGTATACCTGCAAACCAAGGGGAACAAACATAGCGTGGAGTGTGGTACGTTCCTCAATCTTCAAAAAGAGTAACGACAATGCCAAGGTAACAGAGGAAGTCAATGAGGACATGAATGATGCAGCTGAAGAACAATACCTTCGCAGAATCCGTGTGAGTATGAGGCAGTGAAGAGTTCGATGAGCAGGCTAGCTAACTTTGCGGTTCGACAATGCATGAGTACGCGAGGATGTCGATGAAGAAATGTATAAAGTAGCAGAAGAACACTGTCGAGGCAGCGTCCATGACAGCAAGACGAAGAGTCCGACACAGGCGACTGCCCGATTGAAGCGGGCAACCAGCTGTTCTGTTGTGGCTAGGAAAAGTTTGTCTAGACCTGCCCGAACGAGCTACCAAATCATCCCTGATTTATTTTAGAATCAACGCACACAACGACTTGAAAGCCGTGTCGGAGCACAATGACACAGATGTGCAGACAGCCATCGAATGTGCTCAATGCTAAACACATTTCACAAGTAAAACCACTGATCTTTATTTGACTAGTGTGATTGCAGTTGCGGGGCAAACAGTTTTCAAGCTAGTGGATTTGTTTTTCAGGCAGGTGAATTTTTAGTCTACTTGCCTGAACGGTCAAGTGGTTTTGAGAAGTTCTGTTGGACCTTATGATGCAACGATTTGTTCCACGCACAGGCTGGCTAACTCTACAGTACAGACACCCCTGTGGCACTCTGTGATTCTTCTGGTCTCGCAGCTGAAGAAAGACCCGGATGTTCCTAGACCATGGCTTCCAGATGGGGAGGAAGGTTGTATGGTGGCAGGTGCAGCGTGTCAATCCATAAAGTTTGGTTCAGGTTAAACCATGCACTTCTTCCTGACATTTATGTTCCGTCGGGCGGTAATCTTGGTGCGGATGTGTTCGATTTGGTTGCAACGACTCAAAAGTCTGCACAGTTCGAGGTGAGGCTGACAGAGGCTTTGACTAGAGAGTAACAAACGACCCGAGTCACTGGGTGCCCCCCCTCATCAACTGGAGTAGATGGATTAGATATGAGCGACGGTGCAGTGCCGACTCCGTGGCCGTCTCACACATGGAGAACATCTGGACAAGGTCAAGGAAAAACCGCAGTACGAGGAACTTTGTCTAACCACTCGCGTTTCCTCAGCAATACTGAAAAAAGTATCGCAAAGATCGCCAAGTATGATGCAATCTTACGGGCAGTGTACAAACACCTCTAAAGCAAATGTGTCCACGGTTGCATCTTCGGCTAATCGTCCGAAACTGTAGTAAAACAACTGACTCTCCATGTGAAAAAAAATTTACTGCAGGAACTAGACATAGCAATCCTTTCTGGACAAGTTTATTGCAGTCTTCAGAGTAATTCACAGGGGACGTCGTGCTCATGTTAATATTCAGTGGTAGCATGCATTAACATCTACCAGAAGATGTTACCTGATAAAGGTAGTTGGGCATTCGGTTGCCTGTTACTTTTGGTTCGAAACGCAATTCAAATCCGAGTAAACTGAAAGGCCGCAGATTCCTCTAACTGACATCCAGCATCTCAAGAGCTAACATACAAGACAGAGCAATCCTTTTTTCAATGTTCATCAGCGTGATAACTGAATCAGCTTCTACACACGATGCACTGACAATGTTAAGGATTGTCCTACAGGCGTGTTCATGAAGCTTGGGGCACTTGTCTATTAGAGTAGAAATGATGCAACTTCGTAAGAACAATAGCAGCTATTGAATCAGATGCAAAGTACACATTTATTCGGCAATGCGGAGACTTTCAAAAAGGACTAATGAGACGATGAAATCTGACCGTTAAAGGGCTGAGGACGTGTGTGCAATTCGTTTGTATATGCGCATTTTCAAGTCGCATTGTGGTGGGCACATGCAATTTCTGTCGTGACATGTCGATGAACTCAGTGGTCTTCATACGTTCTTTTTGGGCATTTCCTGCGAAACCACTTCAATCGAATCAGAGTAGAGATGCATCCCTTTTTCGCTGATCGTTTTGCAACGAGCGCACGCACGGCGATTGTCGGCGACTATGTAGCATCAGCTTCCAGCGCCAAAAAAAATTACAACCTGTGTTCGACAATACTTTAAACGATCGTTTAACAACATGTTATGTAGGCTAATGAAGGCACTACCGCACTTGGCAAGTTCATAGAAGCAAGTCAGCAAGGGCACGGAGGGGTAGGTATGTTAGGAACGAGTTGCAACAACTGTTGAAAAGTTGTCGGTCTCCAGAAAACGATTGATCGCTGTGATATCAGGTTGCCCTATCGTCATATGGATGACGGCATCGTACGGACTTGCACCCACTGGTCCCTTTCTTATGGTCTCGGCCTCCGAGGAGGTGGTTGACTGCTGCTGGTTTTATGATCAGAACAGATGTTAGAGACATTATTCTTGCGTTATTATTTCTTTATCACGGCCCGTACGCACCAAATCGTTGTTTGCTGGTTGTTTGTATTGGATTACGTCCAGAAATGTCCGTCTGTCCTCCAAACGGACATAGACGGGGAAAAAGTTGTCGTCTGGTCGTTGTCTTTCCAATACCTTCGTCAATTTTGAAAACACTCGTGATTTATTTCATAATTTGCAAATGCTTTTGTTCCGACCAGTAGTATTTGTTGTGTGCATTTTCACTCAATAGCTGAATCCATTTCGTCGGTGCTTACTCTCGACTTGCACTCACATCGCGAGGAGCAGAAAACGCGTGCTCCGCTCCATTGACCATGAAGTTACGTCTTTTGTCAAGGAGTTCAACTCGCTCTACCTCTACCTTTCTCGAAGTGACTTGATATATCGAGAACGCAAACAGGGCACGTTTATTGCACAGCAACCCTTGATGCGGTTTTGAATAAGCTCCGAGTTGAAATACTTCTCAAGGTCACGGACACGGGCTGTAGAGGCAATATAAACTAAGTTTTTCTGAAAAATCATTGCACTCACGGACAAACACGGATTAACAGCGCAAATGTTCGGCTGAGGAGTCTTGCTCGGGCGCACGATTAAACCTTATTACGGATGGACAGGGCGGAGGGCTAATCCGTCTTTGTGATTACGGTGCCTTCTCAGGAAATCCTTGTTTGTACTGAGTCTACTATCGTGGCCGCCAGCAGACGTTAGCACTATGCTTTATTTTTACGTCAGGTGCCAACAGATATTTGATCAACTGGTCTCATGAACTGGAGGCAAACTGTTCGCAAATGCTGCCGTAAAGATAAATGGGTCCTGTATACGACTGTCAAGTATATTTTTTCAGTGGTGAACCACACGATGACTGGGCATACACATCTTTGTCGCGCAGAACGTGCGCATGTACAAATATTACCTCCCATTATCTAAAGCTCAACCGCAGTCACCTCGCGACTCCAGCATTTCGTCAAACGAAGAATTACATCACCGACAAGCACCCAACGCAGACACGCCGTGACATAAATAAGAAAGGAAGACAGAAAGAAACTGACGGAGGACGGAAACAAACGGTCGTTTGCACGTCCTGCATCATCAGACCATAGTTTGTGGGTCCCGACCAGTGTTTCCCTTGAGTCTCACACGCGCGGGAGCTCGGGAACAAGATGGAGGAGGCTGGTGATTCCCAGCGACGTGGGAAAGGGGGAAAAGGAGATGAGTCAGGGATTAGAGAGACCCTTGCCTGACGACTGGACTTCAAAGAGGAAGAGTTGTCAGGCGTCCACAGTGCTTGGCTGTCGAAAAGCGGCAGCGAGTGCACTTCAACGATCAGCCTAACGTCCTTTGCCTTCATTCCTTCTTTGCGGCGGACGACCCAGTAGTAAAGAAAGTTACGCAACTACGAACAAAATTTTAATATGGTACATCCTTTAGGTGAGTTTACAACCGGTGTGGTAAAAATCAACGGCTAAACTATATATTTACTATAATGCCGTAGTGAATAAGGATTGACTGCAGTGTGTACATAAGTTAAAATTGGTTTGTTATAGCTAGGGTACAGAGTCCATTTCCTGTATTTTCCGTGATCTCCGCTCAAATGCATAAAAAATATACATTGAACTGTTTCTAGTCTTCTCAGCATCTTCTCCTTTGATCAGACGTGCCAGATCCACATAATCTAGATTTGGAAAATGCTTTGCCAAGTATTTTTGTCTGATGTTACAATACATCCGAAAATTTATTAAAAAGTGCATTTCAGTTTCAGTTTCATTGCAGAATGGAGGGAGAGAGAGAGAGAGAGAGAGAGAGAGAGAGAGAGAGAGAGAGAGAGAGAGAGAGAGAGAGAGAGATTTTGAAGAACGAGAAATCTCGAGAAAGAAGAATAAAGTAGAAATAGAGACACAACTTATGTGGATGTAAGGGCATAAAACTGAATATCTGTATGTATGTGATAAAGCTATTATATTCTTCATACCGGAGG
This sequence comes from Theodoxus fluviatilis, assembly GCA_034096865.1. Lineage (NCBI taxonomy): Eukaryota > Metazoa > Mollusca > Gastropoda > Cycloneritida > Neritidae > Theodoxus > Theodoxus fluviatilis. The sequence continues at coordinate 155,464 of JAWQFJ010002485.1, read as the reverse complement.
AGGTGGAGGAGGAGGAGGAGGAGGAGGAGGAAGAGGAGAAGGAGGAGGAGGAGGAGGAGGTGGAGGAGCAGGAGGAGGAGGAGGAGCAGCAGCAGCAGGAGAAGGAGCAACAGCAGGAGGAGGAGCAGTAGCAGGAGGAGCAGCAGCAGCAGCATTAGGAGCAGCAGCAGCATTAGGAGCAGCAGCAGCAGGAGGAGGAGGGAGAGGAGGAGGAGGAGGAGGAGGAGGAGGAGGAGGAGGAGGGAGGAGGTGGAGGAGGAGGAGGAGGAGGAGGAGGAGGAGGAGGAGGAGGAGGAGGAGGAGGAGGAGGAGGAGGAGGAGGAGGAGGAGGAGGAGGAAGAGGTGGTGGTGGTGGTGGTGGTGGTCGAGGAGGAGGAGGAGGAGGAGGAGGAGGAGGAGGAGGAGGAGGAGGAGGAGGAGGAGGAGGAGGAGGAGGAGGAGGAGGAGGAGGAAGAGGAAAAAGAGGAGGGAGGAGGTGGAGGAGGGAGGAGGCGGAGGAGGGCGGAGGCGGAGGAGGGAGGAAGGAGGAGGCGGAGGAGGAAGAAGGAAGGAGAAAGGAAGGATGAGGAAGGAGAGAGGAGGGGAGTAAGAAGGAGGAAGGAGGCGGAGGAGGAAGGAGACGGAGGAGGAAGGAGAGAGGAGGTGGAGGAGGATGGAAGGAGGAAGGAAGGAGGAAGAGGGAGGAGGAGAAAGAGGATGAAGGAAGGAGGAAGAGAAAGGAGAGAGAGAAAGGAGGAAGGAGGGAGGATAGCGGAGGGAGGAGGAGAAAGGAAAGGGGAGGAGGAGGAAGGAAGGAAGGAAGGAAGGAGGAGGAGGAGGAGGAGGAGGAGGGAGGAGGAGGAGGAGGAGGAGGAGGAGGAGGAGGACGAGGACAAGGACGAGGAGGTCGACGAGGAGGACGACGAGGAGGAAGAGGAAAAAGAAAAAGAGGAAGAAAGATGATGCATGAAAAAAGAAAAAGAAACTGTTTCTCGTTTCCAAGCCGGGTCTAAACGATACGTCGACATAGGTAATAAGTGATTCAATGTACACATAATACAATGTAAGTATATATGTGACAACATCTCAACCAAAAACGTCGAAAAGAAGGTCCAACTGGAAAACACTTTCAAAGCCTCTGCCTGCACATGTATACATTCAGAGCGAAACAACTTTGGGTCGTTAAAAAAAGCGTCTGCACACTTGCTGAGTGTTCAATACATGAGGGTGGCAGGAAGGTTATATGTAAAGCAGCAAAAGAAGTAAAAGGGCGATTGAAAATTGCGTTTAAAGGATACTCCATTATCTGGGGGGAAATCTCTCTCATATCAGTGGAGCAGACAAATAAAGCTAACTGGATTCCACTGAACGAAACAAGAGGAAAATACGAATATATTACACACGCACGCACACACACACACACACACAAACACACACACACAGGAGGAAATAAAACCCACACAAAAACGTACGTAGCAATGATATGACTGCTGCAAAAGTCACTCACCTCCTCCTAAGATAGAGCTGGCAGAATCTTGCCCGATGGAGGATCGAACCGAGGCTGCCAGGACGACAGTCATCAGCAGCAAAACGGCGTCACGGACCTTCGCCATGGTGGCAGCGAACTGTCACTAACGTCACTCTTGAGACTGAGACACAGCAGACACCGAGAGCCTTCGCGTCTGCAGGGCTGCCTCGCACAGATAGACAGATGAAGGAAGGAAGAAGGGACAGATGCTGTGACTGGTCGTCTTGGGCTGGGCCTGAGCGTCCAGGGGCGAGGTAGAGAGGACTGGGTCTCTCGCTCTATTTATACCCAGGTGCGGCTCCACACACCAGTCAATCAACTCTCCTTCCACAACCCCCCTACTCCCACCTCCCTCCTCCCGCGCTTCAGCTCATTTGCATACACGTTCCGCCAGGGAGCGTGCGCACCGGAAGTCGCACTCGGCTGCAGCGTCGCCTGACGAATTCTGGGAAGGAGAGATAAACGTGGAAAGTCCAGCAAGTAGGCCTGGTAGAATGAGGGGGATTGTAAACAAACACTGACGTAAACGTAAGTACAAAACAATGGGTTTTTCGCAGTAGTGAGTGCAATGGAAGGAGGGAAAGTGAAGGAGAGTCAGTGTAAATTAGTTACACGTGCATGTACGTGCAAATGAGAGTGTGTGCGTGCATGAGTATGTGCTCATGCGCACAAGCGTGGATTTGTGTGTGCGCGCTACGTGCGTGCGTGTGTGTATGTGTGTCAATGCGTGTGTGTGTCTGTGCGTGCGTGTTCGTGTGTGCGTGTGTGTGTGTGTGTGTGAGCATGCGTGACAAACAGACAGACAGTCAGACAGACAGACAGACAGGCAGACAGACAGACAGACAGACAGACAGACAGACAGACAGACAGACAGACAAGACAGACAGACCTACAGACAGACAGACAGACAGGACAGATAGGGGACAGAATAGGAACAGACAGGGAGAGAGAGATAGGGATGAACGAGAGATAAAGAGAGGTGATAAGACAAAGGAAGAGGGAGATGCATGTCGACTGAAACCAGAGATGGGACAAACAGGAGAGATAGATTGAGAGACGAGAGCGAGAGAGAGAGAGAGAGAGAGAGAGAGAGAGAGAGAGAGAGAGAGGTGTAAATAGTTACAGACAGAGACCTGATAGAAAGATAAAATGAGATATTTACAGAGAGAGAAATAATCACATATCCGCTCACACACATGTATGCACGCACGCACACACACGCGCGCGCGCATTCATATGACAAGCATGTGCGCACTCGCACAAGTTCATTGGCAACAACGGCTAGTGAAAGTGTATTTCAACTTGGCTCATTTCCAGGGATTTCAAATGCATTCACTTAGCACCACAGCAAATATATATAAAACTATTTGAGAACTATTTCCTTTAAATGTTGCATGGAAAAAACATTCTCTCTCTCTCTCTCTCTCTCTCTCTCTCTCTCTCTCTCTCTCTCTCTCTCTCTCTCTCTCTCTGTATTGTCCACGAAACTATGCTCGAATGTAATACAGACTGATATAGCATGTAGAGCTAAGGCTGCACTTATGATGGTTGTGAAGGCTTTAAGAAAACTTGTGCACGTGACCCCTCAAGTCTTCTTTAAATTATTTGACGCCAAAATTCAACCTATATTGTTATATGGGGCGGAGGTGTGGGGAACAGGCAACTGTAAGATTGCTGAAACTGTACATCTTAGTGCTATCAAGAGATTTTTGAATGTGTCACCCAGAACCCCGAATGTTATGGTTTATGGGGATACAGGGAGATTTCCTATGTATGTGAACGCTCGTATACGAGTTATTAAATACTGGCTAAGAATCCTAAAAATGGAAGAACATAGACTGCCTCGTAGAGTGTATAGCATGATGCTCTGTACATCCGACTACATGAACAATTGGGTGTCCAAAGTTAAAAGCATCTTGATTGATTGTGATTTAGAGAGTTTTTGGTGGGATCAGAGAGTAAATAACGAATGTACACTTCTCAGAACGCTAAGGGAGAGACTGATATATAAGTTCTATGAGAACTGGAGTGGAAGACTGATGACAAGTGAGAGGTATGTGTTCTATCGACAATTCAAAAGCACATGTCGGAGTGAACAATATCTCTTGGATATAGACAAAAAGATTTTCAGAGACACTTATATAAGATTTCGTATGGGTGTCTCAGAATTGTATTGCCATAGACTGAGATATGCAAAAGAAAATGTACAAAAGTTATGCCCATTATGTAGAGAACAATATGAAACTGAAACTCATTTTCTTCTCCGATGTCCAGTCTTAGGGGATTTGAAGGAGCACTACTTACAGGAATACCTCGATCTAAATTGTGCTGACCCAGTGGGTGTTGTAATGTCTTCTCAAAGAAAGTCTACAATAAGAGCAACAGGTATATATTTGTACAAGGCTTTCATGCGTAGAAAGGATGCTGCAGAATCTGCAGAGCGCGATGACTTCTACTTAGATTAGCACTATAGAGTGGTAAATTACCCTGCCGATGGAAAGTGTACACTATGTTCTCAGCCTTTAACTTACTTGTGATGTACCGAATGCTTGAAAAGGGCCGGTGGCCTGCTCAATAAATTTGTTGTTCGTTGTTCGTTGTTCGTTCTCTCTCTCTCTCTCTCTCTCTCTCTCTCTCTCTCTCTCAGCCCACATGTTCGCAGGTAAACGATTTCTAAACGTTGATGTTAAAGCTTTCATCAGAATCCGCCCCGGTGAATTGGATATATACCTTCTTTACTTAGACGCTATGATACGTGCTGTGAAATTTGGGCGTAAACTGTGCCAAATATCGATGGACAGACTGCCAAAGCAAACATATCTAATCACGATAAAAGAAAATGTCGCTGAAAAGTTTAACTAGACCAGATCAGTCGAGCTGCGTTTAGACAAACATGGTTCTACGCACATTGGATGAATGGCTGGACTCGGAATGATAAAAACCGCTGGCGCTGAACCTCCAGGTTTTGGCATATATATTTAATTTTTTTTAAAAGATCGGATTCGAACCCGCAACCTCTCAAGAAAAGAGGGGGGGAAAACACGCACACACAAAAACACAAAAAACCAGGTTGTGTTCGAACCCACAACCTCTCGAAAAAAGAGGGAAAAACATTTTCAGCGCAGAATCGAACCTGGTCATGCATTGCTCATTGCTCGTGCAAGGCTGGGTAAGTGATTTTTTTAAAATCATTTATCTGTTACGTGTTTGATGGAGTAACCTAAGCTACTGTTGAAGTGTTGTGTGTGGATCCAAAAAGCTTGCACAACTGTCCTTTGCACTGACTGTCCTATGCACGGACTGTCCTTTGCACTGACCGTCCTTTGCATTAACTGTCCTTCACACTGACTGTTCTATGCACTGACAAGGAGATTGTCACGAAGGAGAGGAGGGGAAGTGCGCTTTCTACAGTGGGTAAAGATCTAGCAGTCCGCTCAAAGTTTTTGTCGCGCTCACCAGTGCTTCGGACACGCACCGGTCATTCTGTGCACTGGTCAGTGTGAAAGTGCATAGGACAGTCAGTGCATCGGACAGTCAGTGCATAGAACAGTCAGTGTGAAGGACAGTTAATGCAAAGGACAGTCCGTGCATAGGACAGTCAGTGCGAAGGACAGTTGCGCAAGCTTTTTGGCTCCACACACACTTCAAGAGTAGGTTCTACAATTTTGGAATGCGAGCTTCGGTTACTCCATCAAACACGTAACAGATAAATGATTAAAAAAACAACAACAACACTTACCCAGCCTTGCACGAGCAATGAGGATGGTTGGTTGATCTTCTGCTTAGCAGCGTCAAGATGGAAATAAAGTCGATACATAATGTGCGGCGCATTGATCTGAAGCACCGAGCTGTCACCTCCACCGTTTAATCCGCTTGCTAATAGATCTTAATTTCGTCTAAATAACATGAATAGTATTTATTCATACCCCTGTCTATCACAGTCTGAGAAATCTTCTC
>JAWQFJ010002485.1:140000-142500 GCA_034096865.1 Theodoxus fluviatilis | reverse complement strand
CACTGTACATTTTCGAGCATGTGCTTCCCAAGAGAGAGACAGTTGGTCCTATCTCCAGCCCCCAACACATCAGTGGCAAAATGTATCGCCTGAAAATAGCACTTTACACGCTCAGATTGCACCAGATTGCACCATTTTGCTTCCTTTTTAAAAAAAATTTCCGGGGGGGCATGCCCCCGGACCCCCTAGCATGCTCGGCGCTTCGCGCCGTCGGTTCGGCGCTTCGCGCCTTCGCTGATAAGATACAAAACAAAACAAAAAAGAACTTTGCACCCCCCCCTTTCCAAACCCAGATCCGCCCCTGCATTCGTGTATATTCGTGCGATTGTGTATGTCTGCGCGTACGCGAGTGTGTGCAAGTTAGCACGTATTTGCACGTGCTTGTCTATGCTTGCGTGGATGCATGAATTCCTTCATATGTGTGTTAACGCTCGCGGGTGCATCCGTGTATGCTCGTGCGATTATGCTTGTGTGCGCGGAGGCAAGTATGTGCGAGTTTGCTCGAATTTGCGCGTGTTTGTTAATGCTTGCGTAAATTAGTGAATTCCTTCATATACATGTGTGTGTGTGTGTGTGTGTGTGTGTGTGTGTGTGTGTGTGTGCGCGCGCGCTCGCGTGCGTACATTCGTGTATGATCGTGTGACTGTGCTTGTGTGCGCGTAAGCGACTGTGCGCAAGTTTGCACGTATTAGCGTGTGGTTTTCCTATGCTTGCGTGAATGAGTGAATTCCTTCATTTGTGTGTGTGTACGCGCGTGTGCGCACATGTGTTGTGCCTACAAGATTGAACCCTTGTCCGCTGGTTTTCTGATATGTTTGTTTACATAAATTCAAGCATACACATATCTGAATGATTTTACGCGAGTTTGTCCGTATTACTTTTACTCTGTAAGAGACTGCGCTTTGTGGGCCCGCTTCATGAATTCACGAGTGCGATTCCCCTCTGGGTTGGGGGAAAGTATAGACTCCCCATGGGTTGGGGGTAAGTATAGACTCCCCATGGGTTGGGGGTAAGTATAGACTCTCCATGGGTTGGGGGTAAGAATAGACTCCCCATGGGTTGGGGGTAAGTATAGACTCCCCATGGGTTGGTTGTAAGTATAGACTCCCCATGGGTTGGGGGTAAGTATTGACTCCCCATGGGTTGGGGGTAAGTATAGACTCCCCATGGGTTGGGGGTAAGAATAGACTCCCCATGGGTTGGGGGTAAGAATAGACCCATCGCGTCTCCACTATGTCAGTCGTAAAAGGCGAATAAATAGGGAATTCATTACTTGCTCTTACCCTTACCAGCTGTGGTGATTTTCGTTATCAATGGCCTTATATAGCCTATAAAGGCTGATAGGCCGTAAACCCTCATTCATCCATTCATTCATTCATTCATTCATTCATTCATTCATTCATTCATTCATTCATTCATTCATTCATTCATTCATTCATTCATTCATTCATTCATTCATTCATTTAATACGGCTGCGAGTATGTGAAAGCATTCGACAAAGCGCTTTTCTAGGCAAAGACGTTTGTTTAAACTCTGACCTACACAATTCGTTTGTCTTTTGAAAAATTTTGTTTGCTGTTTTTGTACAGTTGCACGTAATGTCGTGATAGAATCAGTTGCTGAAACTAAAAGAAAGCAGAAAAGTGCATTATTCACAAATGGGCAGTCAATAAAATGTATACATCATCATCGCTTCGTTCATTCAAAGTTTCTGATGAATGAGAGTGAGATACTTACCAGATGATGAATAAATCAATACATTTTGAGATGAACTGGCTCTTCTTGCCCTCCCCCCTCCTCCCCCCTCTCCCTCCCCCCTCCCCCTCCCCCTCCCCCTCCCCCCTCCCCCTCTCCCTCCCCCCTCCCCTCCTCCCCCCCTCCATTCCACCCCACCCACTCCTTCCCCTCTACCACGATATAAAAAATAAAAAGCAGGGAATAGGCTGATAGTTGGCATTTATGTCGTGCCATTAGCTCAAAATCTCTTGTTTCCATCATCATAGACAGTCTTCATGTGTTGCAGGCATACGCTGCAACAATCATCAGCCAGTCAAAACGGCCGCTTACAATCATCGTGAACTTGCATGTGGGAATGTGTAATCGTTCATTTGCAGGAGTTCACTCGTCCCTCTGAAATTTGACATCTTGAGCATGCGCCCCCACCTCGCAACCTCTCATCTTCACAGTTGCTAAAAGAAGCTCGCTCGCACAGGAAAACGAGGCCTCCACCCAATTTCCTTTTATAATTAGGCCAATGCGCATGCGCATACATTCTGACAATCTTCTCTTGCTGTGATTGCTTTCCCCCCAACTTCTTCACAAACGGAATTCATGGTCCGCCTCAGTAAAATCCATTATTATTCAGTAGTGCGAGGGTTGTTGTCAATTCATTTAAACTTGGATGCCGGGGAAACTCTTCTTTTTCTGATTCACTGAGTCATGAATTCCAGTTGAAATGATTACGGGTACTCGTGACTATATGAGATGACGCAAATGCATT
>JAWQFJ010002485.1:125000-135000 GCA_034096865.1 Theodoxus fluviatilis | reverse complement strand
AGTAGTAGTAGTAGTAGTAGTAGTAGTAGTAGTATTCTGCTGCTGCTGCTGATTTTCCGTTGTCGTTGATGTCGTTGTCGTTGTCTTTTCTGTAGCTGCTGAGAGTGCTATAGTGTTTTGGTAGCAGAACAGGCAGTGCACGAAAGCCTTGCGAAAAGCGCAGTCAATTTCGAAATACAGCAGGACGGTCGTTGGGCTGGGTTCACGGTTGGGCCCAGGAATGGGGTGAAATGCGTTTGCAAGCCTTCTTGTTGTTCTCCCGTGATATTGAATCTAAAGTGTCTTCACATTGCTGTTTGTCATTTGTCTTTTTGTACGGTTTTCGTCAGAGAAAATTTCCCCAAGCTAATATCTCCTTCTTTGCTGTTAAGAGTCCTGTGTGTGACTGTTGAATATCATTGGCGCTGCTTAAGACTTTTATGTGTGTTGTTTGGCTTCAGAATACGTAACAAAGGTCTTCTTTGTCACTGTTGTTGCTTAGCAAAAGGCAGTTCGATTTTAGGCGCAAGTACACATTTGTACTGACTGCCTCTTTTTTTGAGTCTGCATATATATGTTTCTGAGTATTATCTCCAAAGCATGTATCTAAGTAAAGGGCTTTCGTAATTCCATTCTGTGCTGGAGTCTGAGTGTATGTTGTGAAAATTGACTCTTTTGAAGCAGAGCATGTTTTGTAGCTGAGGTTGGATTTGGTTGAATTGTATCGGAGCATGTTTTGTAATGTTGTATGGCTTGAATGCCATCTTTGTTAAAAAAAAGTTTTCTCTGAATATTTCAATCCCTTAGTACGCTTTCTTTCACAATATTTTCTTCATTCTTTAATTAGTAAATTGCTTCAAGAGGTAAGGTGTAAAGCAGTCTGAAACTCAGGGACCTGTGGCAAAATCGTAATGGCTAATAGGCACCGTTAGCTCCTATCGGTGTACATCATGTTCTCAGAGCCCACCCTAAGCAGTTGAACGAAATTCATAATTAGATGCGTTTTGATGATCTTAAAATGTTCAAATACTGTCCATTGTGAAGAAAGAATGATACGACCTGTTCCCTAAATTGCCGCCCTATTTCAGTGAAGCATTAGACCTGTGCTTCTCCCACACAAATGCTGAAATGGATCAGCGAGGCTCACATACGTAGATCTTTCTGGCTTTTCAGAGACGTGGTGGTGGTGGAGGTGCTTTGACGGGTGTTTAGTGCCTTACCTCAAATCTATCATCAGCCTCTGCGTCTCAGATGGAAATTCTTGGGAGATGAAAAACACATTCTTCTCAGGCAAGACGGTTTACTTACGATAATTTCAGCTACTATCAGTCTTATTTTATCCAAAACAAAATTGAATTGGCAAACAAATGAACATAAGTATAAACAATAATGATTTCGAATGAACGACATAACTTGAAACAGCTTTAGGTTAGGCTTTAGGCACACAATGATTCTGTCTCTTCCCATTCAAAGACGTGGAATTTTCTCAACTCATATGTGTTTGTATCAACAGCAACCCAGAGTTTTATCACATCGCGACACAAAGAGCTAACTTGAGCCCCACCAATCAGTGGTCCTATTCATGAACGTGGCCTACCAGCGTAGTCTTAGACTAGTCTTGGACTACTGCCGCTGGTCTCGGACTACTGTCGTAGTCTACAATGCATGAACGTGGACTGTCGTAGACTACAATGGATGGACGTGGACTTTGGTTCAGTCTCGGATTGAACTGCTGACTACGCTGGTCTCGGACTACTGTCGTAGTCTACAATGCATGAACGTGGACTGTCGTAGTCTACAATGCATGAACGTGGACTTTGGTTCAGTCTCGGACTGAACTGCTGACTACGCTGGTCCAAGGATTTGTTGGACTACACAACAAAGTCCGAGACTGCCGCGAAATTAAATGGCCGACCTGTCTACGGTTCGCACAGAAAACGCTGTATTTTGGGACACTAGAAACACATAAAAAAATGTAAACCAAGAACAGCAAAAAATTATCAAAGCTGTATGTTGAATGCATCAATAGATCGTGAAAGCTCCTACATTTTAAAAATGGAAATGCAGGTCAACGCATCTACACGCCGAGCATCCAAGCTTCGCGCTCTTCTATTTATAGCTGACGCGCGGACCTCAGCGACACCAGGAAAGATTATAAACACATTGTTGTCCTCGAACCTGCCTGCTGTTGGCATTGTGTACAATGCTAGTGTTGTCTGATGCTATGAAAACGATACATTAAAATTGCATCTGTGTTATGAAAACACTGCTGAGATTAAATTGTTTTATTTTTGGTAACTGAGAAAATGTGTGACGATGTACGCCAGAGTTTCACGAGTTTGGTGGGAAAAGTGCGAGCTGAGGCTGATCGAGTGTGTGTGTGTGTGTGTGTGTGTGTGTGTGTGTGTGTGTGTGTGTGTGTGTGTGTCACTGTGTGTGTATATTTTTCCTCATCAAGACAGATTTTTGTTCCATCCCTTCCTTACTGAATTTCAATGGTTCTCACTTGGAAATCCTGCCATATTGTAAAACTTGATCTTCTGCTCGTTTGCCTCTTGCTGATGAACTTAATAAACGGTGACACACACACACACACACACACACACACACACACACTCCAGCCTCAGTTCGCACTTCATTTGTCACCTCCTCCCACGCTGTCAGTCTTCTATTGTTTTCTTGGGCTGTGTGTATGCTGCTGTTAATGTATCCGTATCTTGCTGACACCGCTTTTATGATAGCTACCGATTCCCTCTCCGTGAAATCGGGGCTTTTCCTCGAGGTTTTGCTACCGATTGTGGCTGGCATTTTTGACAGGAAGTTTGAAGCGGTACGCCTTGCGCTTGCTCACTAGGAGGAATCCTCGCGAATTCCACCTCATTCTAAAAATAACCCATAGACTAGGTCAATCAGTCCCAGACTTTCAAGTCAACACCCAGTCTGGGTTCGTGCATCGTAGACTCGCTTAGTCCCAGACTAGTCCCAGACTAGTCCCAGACTACGCGGTAGTCCTAGACTCTAAAGTCCAGGACTAGTGCTCTCGAAAGTCCACGTTCATGAATTACACCCCTGGTGACTGCATAGACAGTCCGTCGCTTTTATCGTTGATGGGTTTCAAGACAGTTTTACTGCTGTTGTCTCTGCCAAATTCCCCTTTCTCATTCACAGAGAAGTCGAAATGAATGTCTGTGTCGGTTGTGTGTGGTCGTTTGCCGTCTGCTCCTTGTTCCCCGCTGTGGGTTGGGGGTAAGAATAGACCCACCGCATCTCTGTGGATTGGGGGTAAGAATAGACCGACAGCATCTCCCTGTGGGTTGGGGGTAAGAATAGACCGACAGCATCTCTGTGGATTGGCGGTAAGAATAGACCGACAGCATCTCCCTGTGGGTTGGGGGTAAGAATAGACCCACAGCATCTCCATACGCGATTCATATAAGGCGAATGAATGTCAAAATCGAGAGTTGGCTTGCTCTTACTCCAGAAATCTATAGTGATTTTGCAGGTTGTGGCCTTATATAGTCTACAAAGTATTTAGTGCTCTTTGGTAAAAGTTTTTACCTAGGTTCCTCAATAAACTTCTGACTAAAATCTACGATATACCAACACAGACCACTTCAACGATTAGTGTATATCATTTTTATTAACTCTTGCTCGTTTTCAATGACGTCATCCCAGAAATCCACGCCGGCCTCTTTGACTCACATGCATTTTACCCGGCGCACGTCGCTTTGATCTCGCCGCCGAAGCGGTGAAGCGTGACCCGAGGGGAGACCGCGCGGATGCCACCTGCAAATAACTGGTAAGCTCCATGGGTCACGTGTCCCCCGTCCTTCCGAAGTGTTTCGCCATGACAAACACAGGAAACACCGCTGCCGGAGGGCTTCTGAGTGTCCCGAGTTCCCACGAACATGCACGTAGGCGTACACTGACACATGACGGAGGAGGAAAGGAGTGACACAATGGATTAGGCTGGCTGAATAAATACACTTGTACTTGGCCAAAGGGGAGAATGTCAACTCGTTGTTTGGATTCGCTGGACTCATGCAGGTTTGCATGGCACGCTGTGTTATTACCATTTGTGTTTCAAAATATAAACATGGGAAGAACGTAAAAAAAGCCTCGATTGGTATATATTTTACTCTTTCCTTTGTCTGCCTGTCTGTCTGTCTGTCTGTCTGTCTGTCTGTCTGTCTGTCTGTCTGTCTGTCTGTCTGTCTGTCTGTCTATCTGTCTGTCCGTCCGTCCGTCCGTCCGTCCGTCCGTACGCCCGCCCGCCCGCCCGCCCGCCGGCCCGCTCGCCCGTCCGTCCGTCCGTCCGTCCGCCCGTCTTTGTCTTTCTGCCTGCCTGTCTGCCTGCCTACCTGCCTGCCTGCCTGCATGTCTGTCTTTCTGTTTGTCTGTCTGTCTGTCTGTCTGTCTGTCTGTCTGTCTGTCTGTCTGTCTGTCTGTCTGTCTTTTGTTGGAAAGCTGCCTGAATACGAGCGTATCATGTGACAGAATTAGCACACTGACTAGGGAATGCCCAATAAACTGGTTTAAATTCAGTACGTGCATGAAAGGCGATAGAGTAACACTGATGAATATATCTGACTTTTCTTCGAAGTTGTTGCAATGAAGCGCAGTACGCGCTGCGCTCGTATCTGGCTGAAAGGAAATTATAGAAAACTGTGTCAGTCAGGCATGAATGTAGATGTATTGTGCATTCAGTAAAGGGGAACATCATAATACTGGGATCATGATGACAGCTTTCTGACCCCTGTGCTAAAAAATGTTGTCAAGAACAAACAAGCAAGATCATATGACACATACATGCTCGAGCGTATGCAAACATCCACATAAGCATACATGTACTTCGAGAGCTAACATCTAACGGCAGAATTATCGCGGACATATTCCACAGTACTCTTTTACTCCTCGATGGCGACATAAACAGTTCTTTGGATCATGACATGTTCGAATGATCCGTAGTCCTTAAAGTACTTTAGGTTATAGTTAATGGAGTTTTGACTATGACCACGCTACCGAATCATCAACAAATATATTGCATGTTCCGACTGCATACACTATTTACTATGTACTTGCCTACCGGGCAGAATTTTCATCAAGAGAGTATGTTTTGCATGCAGCGATTTAAACTATGAAAATAACCATTTTCCCTAAACGTCATTCATATCCAGCCTTCTGTCCAAAGTACACGGTTTTCTCGCATGACTTCCCTGCAATGTAGCATCTTGCTTGATTAGAACTCCCCTCGCTTCTGCCGCCTCTCCAAATCCATGTTTGACCTCTTTAACCTTCCTGTCCATCTTGCTTATATGCTTTCTCGTTTCATCTTGTCCAGACCGTTTCAAATGAGGTCACGATCTTCATTAGCTCTTCTTTGGTGGGAGATCTCCGCATCCATCATTTCCTCATATCTAAACATTTTTCTCCGAAAATCTTTCAACAGAGCATGCGCCGTCGCCATGATGACATTGTGCGCAATGGGTTCATATTGGTCTTCCCGTCAATCTTTGACCTCTCCAATGGAATCGATGGCTATCAGACAATCTCAAGCAGGCCTCATTACTGGCAGGCCGCCTCCGTGGGCGGATAGGAAGCTCTGTGGAAGACAGGGGTCGGAGGAGGACAACAACCCCCAGTGCCTGCTTGATTGGCCCACGGCGAGATAGCGACCCAGGGAAGCGCAGACGCAAGACGGTTAAATACCAGGGATTCTCATGAACGTTGTTCCCTTCCATTATGTCATGGATAGATGAAAGGGTGCCCGCATAGAGGGCAACGAATGAAAAGAGGAGGGCATATGCGAGAGTGGAAAACAGAAGGACAAAAAAGATGGGCATAGGTAAGAAATAATTTTTTTTAATTGTTGTCAAGGACATTACTATTAATAAAGAAATACTTCTCATTGAAGTTCTTAGCGTTTCTTTAAGATGTAAGTAGTGCTGAAAATACATTTCCTGGTGGTTGATGTCTGCACATATATATTTCGTCGAGGACAATTAAAAAAAACCTCAGAAACAAAAGAGGTGGGTTCATCGTAGCAAGTGTAGAAATGTTATCAATACTTCTGCTAAATAGGCCAAGTGCGGGGATGCAGCAGTTCACACGGATTTCATAAATTTCCATCCATATATAATCGAAATACTTCGACTTTGCAATGCAGGCATTGCACTTCAGTATGTACTTGAAATTGCGTGCGGAAATTATTTTGTGAAATGCGATGTTTTTGAAAACACAAAATGCGTCGTATAGTACTTAATCAAAGCAAAACTCTGATGTACTGTCTACTATAAAGATACTTGTCGTACGTGCCCAGTCAGTTGTTCCATTGTTATAGAAAAGAAAGAAGAGGTCGATAAAGGCGGTATATAAAGATTTTCCCGTCGTTTCTCAGTGAACTAGTGCAAAATGATGATACAATTAAAAGCACCGACTTTACTTTGCTTCTTCCTCTGTCAAGACGACAGAAAAGAAGCCAGTTAAAATGAGGAGGGTATCAAGTCAACCATCCTTATTAAGGAGAACAGCCCCAGGCTCAGCAACGATTGAGCATGGCACCAGCCACCCTCTATCGGCATCGAGTCACATATCACAACAGAAGCTCTGCTCGTCACAGAGTCTCACTTTCAGCCGTACTTCCATCGCTGATGTAGACGTGCAGTCGCGTGACAGAAGCTTTCCAGGCAAGAAGTGCCGGTGCCAGGTAACGTTATGTACTAGTGGCAGTGGCTTGTCTTCAAGAAAGAAAGAAAGACATTGAAAACAAGAGAAAATCCTGTGTTCTACTGAAGTTTAAAGCCGAAAGGGTATCCTTACGTATTTTCAATAAATGTCTATCTTTAGTAAAGCAAGTTATAAGGTTATTCCGAAACTTTTCGATGGCTGTACTGTTATATTTTTGTTTTCAATACTCAATCAATCAGAATGACTGTATGATAATAATGAGTATATATTTGTATGATCCGGGCACGTGGGGCCAAAAATTAGCCCACTACAAAATGAGTGAGACATGCAAATTGGCAAAGCAGATCAAACGTATTGAGGACATCAGTGACTCGGGGATCAGGACACTCGGACCTTCACCGGAAGATCACGGATTCGATCTCCGTCCGGTTTTCTTCTTTCATTTTTCTTTTTTTCCCCCCGTCGTTTGCAGGGTTTCGGTTTTGTTTGGAACTTTATTGCCGCATGACAAAAAAAAGTGGATCGGGAGCAAGAACAACTGAGAATAAGGGACACGGTAGTGTACGGCATTTTATTAACTCATTTCATTTCCATGTACGTTGGTGTTTTTATAATGATTTTCATATGCGTTATTATGCAATATTAGCTGTTGCTTTTTTTCTAGTGTCTTTTAAGCAGTCGAAGACAATCTTTCGTATAGAACCTGAGATATTGTGTACAACTTTGAAATAAACAGGCATTGATGCTTATATCAAATGTGATCACTTTTGCGAAATGATGATAGAGTAGACGTAAATTGGACTCTGCGCCTATCTTCAACGGGCAAGACGCCACCAACTGTTGTTTTCAGAGTGCCGAAATATAGTTCTACATATCTTGTGCGACATGCAGTTTTTTCTTCCTCTTAACTTTATTTTACTTTCCTGATACGTGTAAACCCTTCGACTACCTGACTACATGACTATTATTTTTATCGAAACAACCAGGATGGCATGTCCCAATGACAAACAAATGTCTAAACATAATGCTCACTTTAGGGTTTCCAGATCAATTCATAGATCGACGAACACTCTATGTTTAGACACACGTTTTTGGTTGCAACATGGCACACCGATTCAGTTACGTCACGTCTGGAGCCATTCCGTTCAAGGAGCCATCTGAACAAGAACTTTTCTTTTTCATTTAAACATTGTGTGTGCGCCTTCTGTCCATCTCATAACGTCACTTCCAAAGTGGCATTATACTTTCTTCGTGAGTTACAGAATGTAAACTACTTTACTGAGGCAGTGTACCGCCTGTAGTTTGCATGTCATGTTAACTCTTATTTGAGGCATATTTATTGATGCGTAAACTTTTAATTGTGATGGATAGCTGGCCTTAACTTCATGGAATTAATCTCTCAATCTCAGAAACCCACCCTTCCACTCTCTCGCTCGTTCATTTGTTCACTGGATGCTCTAGTCTTGTAGTTCGAGCGCCCGCTTGCAATCGATTGTGATCAGTGGACAGCGGCGTTCGTATTTGCACGGATCCTAGATTTGCATCCCTCGACAAGGTCCCCCTGTAGGTTCGGGGTAAGAATTG
Source organism: Theodoxus fluviatilis (assembly GCA_034096865.1). NCBI lineage: Eukaryota > Metazoa > Mollusca > Gastropoda > Cycloneritida > Neritidae > Theodoxus > Theodoxus fluviatilis. The sequence goes on along the minus strand of JAWQFJ010002485.1, from coordinate 126,750 downwards.
ACCCACCTCGTTTCCCTACGCGATTCGTAAGAGGCGAATAACTAGGGACACCGTTACTTGATTAGCGTTTACTCCAAACTGTTCTAAAGATGTTCGTGCGATATGGCTTTACATGGCCTACATAGGCTGATAGGCCGTAAAATACCGTTCATCCATCCATCCCTCGACAAGGTGCTGGCTTCAAATTGCCTCTTCTCACTCAGAAGTAAAATGGGATGACTGTGAGAGAAGTGATACCACATTGCAGAGCAGCTATGAGCCACCAGCGCTGGATTGGAGAGTTCCGCAGAGAGTTGAGATGGCTCTGGTCCCTCACTTTTGTGCGTCCTGTTCATCATTGTGTTTGTTGTCAGGCTCCAGAATAAACTTATCAAGAGGCCCAATGATCAGGGGGTAATGTGTGAAGTGGATTGATCCCTTGATAATCCTGTATAGTCGCTATATGGAAGCAATACCTTTACATTTACTAACCCATCCATCGGCATGCCCAATCTTGCAAACTAGCGTTCTTGTGCAGTCTAGTTAACTTTTCCTTGCACTTTCTCATGTGGGGAAAAAGTTAAAGGGTGCAGATCACAAACTTCTACACTATCCTTCATCCAATCGGACCGGAAGTCTCTTGACACTGCACGAGAGACGCGTGCACGCAGGGAAGTGACGTAAAAAACCTCCGGACATGCGCATGTGGCTTATTCACAAAACTTCAGCCTATATTAGTCCTGACTACTCCGTCTTTGTTCTCTGTGGGGAAAGTCCCCGGGCGTTTGCCGGCAAAAACGTCTGTAGTAATCTCCCCTCCATCGCTCAAGGCCGCTTGAGGTTAGGGAAAATGCGGAAGCTCAGGGGAGTCTGGTTACGAACCGGCCATTGATTCTTTTGTCTGATCGCCTCCGTGTGCGCTTTCTGGTGCCAGAGATACGTATCTCGGAACCATTCTGTCCGGGGTCGTCATTTGGCTGGCTCGACGTGTAATGCAGCAGTGACAGAGCGCTCAACCAGAGTTTGTGGAGGTTAATGAAACGGGATATGCTTTGTGTTACTTTCGTGGATTCCAATACATGTACGTGTGATTGCTTTGGGAGAAGTAAAATTGTTGTGTTGGGAAAAATTATGTAGATCCGTTGACATTGCACAAATAAGACAGAGAATATTTCGTGTGTTTTGTGTATTTTAGAAATGGCACCATCTTGATTGTGTGAGAAACTGGCTTTCGCTGTCAAAAGACCAAGGCCCGTATTCACAACGGCGATTTATCTTTTTAACACTCGATTTATCCCCTAGCCCCGCGTTATCTTGATCGGTTAGATAAGGTACGCTCGTCAGAGGATCCTAGGTTGCGCTTTGCTATATATACTGGTTTCCAGCCAAGGGAGAGCGGAACAGGCAGTTGGAATCGTCTGAGTTTAGAGATAAATCGGAGTTAACATAAATCGCCGATAAATCGCCGTTGTGAATACGGGCCCAAGAAAACAAACATGTGCAAAGGGATCAAACAACACAACATCACCACTGCTTTTCGTCACGATCTACCGCAACGACATTGTATCAATAGTCATCGTCACAATAGTCTGCGTCATTACCATCATCGTAAGGAACAACAGTGACGTAAGCAAGAATAACAATGGCAGCGACAACAGTAGCAGTTATCACCACCACATACAGTGCACTATCAACATTATCATAATCGTGTCGATGACGACGTTGACGACAACTACAAGAATAATAATAAGAATATTTGCAGATTTGCAAA